>QEPC01014010.1:1331877-1349613 GCA_003113815.1 Sphenodon punctatus
AAGGTGGGTGGGGGGGTGTCCCCCCCTTCCACCCACACAGGCTGGACTTGGGAGGGAAAGTGGTTGGGTTTTTTCTTTTTTCTTTTTTTACATTGTGGCCATTCATTTCAATGGCCGCAATGTAAAAAAATCCAGCATGGGGAACCGGTACCGGTACCCCCAAATAGCAGAGTAATCCGATACTGCCGGTACAGCAAAATACCGGCAGTATCGGATACCAGATGTACCGAACTTCCCACCCTAGTGTTTACTAACCTCATTCAGGAACTCAGGATACATTCAGGAACGCAGAAGCCAGCCTGAGCTGCTGCCACTGTGCATGTCAAAGTCCCCCAAGACAAGCATCCTGGGACACTCCACAAGCAACACTGACTGACACCAGCTCCAGGAATTCAGCCCTGAATCTCCCATATTGCCTGGAGGTCTATACACTAGTAGGATCATAAATTTTTGTCCTGCCCCAGTGGCACAGGATACAGACAGGCATTTGACTGTACCTGCCTCCAACATGGGTCACCTCGTGCCTTGCAGTTGGGATAAAAAAATCAAAGCCATGCTCCGCCTCTTCATTCTGCACGAGGCTGGTGAATCACTGAGAATTCTAGCAGGACCAGTTGTGCCAAAACAGGGTCTGCAGCATCATCCCACCAGGTCTCAGTGATACATGCCAGGTCTGGATGACAGTCTGTGATAGAATCACACAGGGTGTTGGCCTTATTCACCATGGACCTGGCATTAGCCATCCAGACCCACTGGACTGCCCATTCCCATTTGGCCCTTTGAGATACACACAACAAGCTCTACAGAGATCTGCAAAAGGTATCTAGGATGAGGTACCTTCTGCCATCGCCACAAACCTCCCCTCCCCCTGATTGTCACCCACGTGGGTATCTAAAACCTGCTAGCTTGGGTCCCTCCCCCACTCCAGATGTCCTCCTTCCTTGTGGAGCCATCTTTCATTCACACAGACAAACCACAATGGACTGGTAGCAACGGTCCAGGCAGGAGCCTCTCACCCTCCTCCCTGGAAGACCTACCTGATACAAAGCAAATACAGGAGGTCATTCTTCACTGAAGAAGAGGGAGTCCCCACTGATCAGCTAGCTGTTCAACTTGGAAGCAGGATCCTCTCCACCTGCCCTGCAACTCCAGGACTCAGGCTTACCGGGTAGGGGGTGGGGAGAGAATCCATAGGGGAAGCAGGAAAGCTCTCTTCCCTCACCCACCATACAAGCCCTGGACACATGACTAGCATGGCAACTTGGGGGAAGGAGAGGGCATCCACAAAAATGGCCATGGGAAAAGGTAACTTAGACCATTTTCCTTGAAAAGTTCCCTCCCAGACAATCATTACTTAAGGTGGAAATTGTCTTTTTTCTAAAACACTTCAGTGCTATTTTCTTCTTAACCAAAACAAAAGCCCTCATCCCCATAGTAGCATGTTCAGCTCTCATGAGCGATCCTACAAAAACAAATTAGTATTATTAGCAATCCTTCAATAACAGGCTAGTGTGCGCCACCCAGGACTGAAACTATAAGGGGTCAGATTTGATGAGGATTGTTGGAATTTATATACATTAGTGCAGACTCTCCCAGTGTCTTGTTGTAGTGAATGTATTAACTCAGATTAGGGTACTAAATGAACTTATTGGTGAGATTTTTTAGAAAGTAAACATTTAAAAAGCAATTGTTTACAGCTAGATGGAGCCATTGGCCTATGATTCACCACAAAACCCTGGATTAATTAATAAATGTTCAGTTCATTCTATATTTCTTCCACATAGACAATGTGGGACAAGCCATGGGGTGAAACCGTAAGTAGTCAATTAATGGTTGGCCTAATTATATATCCTTAACAACCTGCAATGCCTCTGTCATTCTGAGTTTAGGTTCTGGGGACAGTGACACCAAAATTGAAATCCAGAGAGAATGTGGTTGCCATGTTGGTCCCGAGTGACAGAAGTGGAGACAAAGTAGATTGAATGATATCTTTTATTGGAGCAACTATTGTTGGTGAAAATGTGCAAGCTTTTGGACCTCACAGGGTCACTACTACTACTACTACTACTAGACCTACTAATTGCTAGATCTACTTACCTGAGGAAAGACCTTGTGAGGTCCAAAAGCTTGCACATTTCCACCAACAATAGTTGCTCCAATAAAAGATATCATTCAAACTACTTTGTCTCCGCCAACATTGAAAGAACAAAACTTCAGTCACCAGAATGACAGAATGGAATTGCACCTTTTATGTGTGGAGATTTTTGTGGTGCATTATTTAATGGCATTATTGTTGTTCATGATGGGCTTAAACAATCATGTGATGAGTTATTATGTTCCTTTTTAAAACTTATCGTCCACGGTCAATACAGTTCCAACATGTGGGACAAAATAGTCCAGTCGGAACATCTATGTGAATGTCAGCATCCTGATTGGCTGCAGCTGTTTCCATGAACTCTCTAAGCAAGGGGTGGGGAATTTCCCCCCTCCCAGTTGCCACTCTAGTACAAGCTGTAGTACAATTAGTACAATAAGCTCTGCGAGCTGGTTAGGGATGTGCTCAGGATGGAGGAACGGAGGTTCTAGATCATGGACCTATGCCATGGATCCATCCATCCTTGAGTCTATGCCCTCATCTCTACATTCCCATGAACACATTCCTTCAGTGATAGATGAGAGATCCTGGATCCATAGACTAGCTCCAGGAATTGGAAAGGGGCCAAATAAAAACCATTTGGTTCTAAGCTGTAGGTTCTTCATCCCTGCTCTAAGTAATTTCCAGGCTGATAAATCATAGACATTTTTTTTTCTTGGTGATTCTTTCGGCTTACCTTTAGCTGTGGTGTAATTAGATCTCTCAGGTTTTGCAGAGGAGGCACAGGTCAGTGGACTACTTGAATGGGAAACCTTTAAGGAGCATTTCTTTCCTTTGGAAATGGTGTTTGATACTTTAGTCAGTGTTATTCTTCCCTTTGCCTAAATGATGTTGCTGGATGGACAACTTTCTGTGAGTAATGGAGCAGATGTGAATGATATGGCCAAGCCACACGGCATTCTGTAGTTGAAATCTAGAGCCTTATGGACCTTGGGCCTGTTCCTGGGAGTTGGAAAAATCCTCCACAGAAGCATATTGCTGCCTTTGGGGGTCCCTGGATGGCTTGTGGGAATTGTTTGAATCTGCAGCTTTGCTGAAACTGACATTTGAACCTGTGAATATAACCTGCCTAAATGAAATTGCTGGATACGCTGCACTTGTTGTTCACAGGTGTGACTTTACATACAGTCTAAAACTTGGAGAAGGAGGAGTCTGATCCAGGATAGCTTCATTTTTCAAGTGAGTATCATATGGAGTGCTATACCCACCTGTGTGAAAAAAATTCCTCTAACTTTCAGTGACTGGCTAGTATGATTCCTGTAGCACAGTGAAAAGTTCAAACTTTGACTGCTATACAGTATACCCATTCCACCTGTAGACCCCAAACCAGAAACTTTCCCCATGTGTCAGGAAAGGTCTTGGTTTGAATTTCTCATATAGTTGTAGGTCCTACTACTTGCTTCTGTCAACTACTGACCTTTACGTATTTCACTATTTTTGCCAGGTCAAGAAAGAGTCACTAGTTCCAAGGTACCAGCTGACAAAAGTACTTGGAAGCTTACTGGAACATTAACAGTAGACCTACCAGAATCACTGTAAGTCCTTCAAGAGCAGACAGTTTCTTTATCCAAAACTACATGAGTTCCTATGTATAAATGATGCAAATTGTACAGACACAAATTCTTACAATGTATACAATTTTTTATTTTACAGGTGAAGCAGAAAAGAAATCCAGTGAAAATGAATTCCGTGGATGCACTGCTCGCAAGACCTTTCACAACATTGACTCTGGCTGAAAAGATGCGTGTGAAAGAACTCGACCCCGACCATCCAGATATCCAAATTCAGCAACCTACGGAAGAGAAAGGGAAACGTTACACACGCAAATTCGGCAAAGGATGTTATGAAAGGAAGACATGGCTCTGTGGCAGTGTCTCAAAAAATGCCTTGTTCTGCTTCCCCTGCTTGCTATTTGGTGGTGAAGCAGTGTGGACAAAGGTTGGCGTTAGGGATATCAAGCATCTATCGGACAAAGCAAAAAAACATGAAGCATCTCGCAGTCACATGGAGAGCTGTCTACAGCTAGCACTGTTTGGGAATACAAATATCCTACAACAATTGGATTCGGGACATTGTGTGCTAGTGCGAAAGCACAATGAGGAAGTAGATAATAATCGTCACATTCTGTCAAGAATCATAGACTGCATATGTTTCTGCTGTGGCTTTGAGCTAGCATTACGTGGACACAACGAAACGGAGGACTTGCTGAATCCTGATGTGTTTTGAGGGCTTGTGAATTTGATGGCAACAATTGACAAAGCTATGGAAGACCACTTGAAAACTGCAAAGGTGTTCAAGGGAATTCAAAGACATTCAGAATGAACTATTGAACTGCATGCTCACGGTGGCTAGGGAGTTCATCATCAAGGAACTGCAGTCGACCGAATACGTGACTATTCAGGCTGATGACACAATGGGTGTATCCACCCACTGCTAATCTGTACTAATTTATCTTTACATCGATGGAAGTGGTGAGGCTGTGGAATGATTTTATGGATTCAGCAAACTGCCAGACTCGCGTGCTGAAACAGTAGCTGCAGCATTGCTAAAACAACTAGAAGCTGTTTTCCCTCCAGGCACTAGCAAGGGCAAACTAAATTGTGCAGAGTTATGATGGGGCAAGTGTAATGCGAGGAGCGTATGGAGGCGTGCAAAAGCTCATACGTGACGTGTACCCCAATGCCCATTACGTTCACTGCTATGCCCATCAGTTAAACTTAATAATGCAGCAAGCAGTGTCCACAATCAAGGAGGTAAAAATATTCTTTGCAGGCCTGTCCGGTTTATCTGCTTTCTTTTCCTCATCGCTGAAAAGAGTTGAGGTGCTGGATTTAGTTGTCAAGAAAAGAGTTCCCAGAGCACCTGCCACATGGTGGACCTTCAATAGTCGTGTTGTGAATGTGGTATATGAGAACCGAGAAGCCTTTGTTGACTGTTTTGATGAAATACGATATGGAAACTTTGATGCTACTGGTATTTGTGAGGCCAATGGGTTGTTACATATGCTGGAAGGTAACAGGCAGTGTCTCTTCTTTTTGTTTCTATTTCACAAAATAATGTCGCATGTGGACATACTCTACAGACAGCTCCAGACAAGACAAACTGATTCTGTAGCTATCCAGAGATTCACTACAAACTTCATTACAAACACTAATACGGTGAGAGGGTCCATTACAGATCTGTGGGCAGAATTGCCTGAAAAGTCACAGCTCCCCAGAGGAAGTACCAGGGAAACCCTTCAACGCGTAGCGCACGAAGTGTGTGATATTATCCTCTCGCAAGCAAAAGAGAGATTTGCATTTACCAATCACTTGGTAAGTGCAACATTGGTGCAACCAGATTTGTTTCCAGTTCACAACAAGTGCTTTCCAATGCAAGCATTAAAAGACGCAGTGGAGCATAACCGATGCTGCAGAAAGAAAGGTTGAAGACAGAGTTTTCTCTTTTGTATACAAAAGAAGAACTCTGTGGTGCAAAAGATGCTTCTGGGTTATTACAGAAACTCCTTGAAAACAATCTACATGAATGCTTCTCCGAGACTGTATCACTGCTTCGGATCATTATCACAACATCAATGACCACAGTTATATCTGAGAGATCTTTCTCAGCTCCAAAGAGAATTAAAACTTTTCTACGAAACACCATGGCTGAAGACCGATTAAATGCACTGGGAATGCTGTCGATAGAAAAAAGACTGATCAGACAAATCTCACAATTTAATCACAGAACAATTGAGCTCTTTGCACAACTTAAAGACTGCCATGCGGATTTTCTGTATAAGCACTGCAGTGATTTGTTCTGTGTTCAATGCTTGCTTCCCCCCCCCCCCCCTTATATGTATTGAAATCTTAATGATATTTTTGGTAGGTGTTCTGATAAGTTATCCACATGCACCTGGGCACACGCACCCTGCATCCACAGAGCAGTGAGGAGTCTCCTCAGCGTCTCTCAGCCTTGGGGAGAACTGCACAGGCTGAGCAGCTATCCAGAATGCATTTGCTTGGGACATAGCTTCTATGGTCTTGTAATCCTTTTCTAAATTCTGAATGAACCATGGCCAGAGTGGTGAGTGACGAAGATTTCAGTGGCTTATACCCTCATACTTGTGGAATCGTATTTACATCAAGATGCCAGTCTACCCCAAGCAGATCCTCATCGTCTGGTAGCAGGCAGAACTCAACTAAATCAGCCTCGTCTACGTCTGTCAGCTCTAGTCCAGATCCCACGTTGTCCTTCTTGGATATCAAGCAAATTTAACTTCACAAAACAGCTGAGAAGGAAGATGAACTTAAAAAAGCATTTCAGACAATTGACATTGATCAGACCCTGACAGTCACAAAAGACGAATTCCGAAGAGTGATTGAAACCTTCATTTTTCCTTTTACACAAGCACAGTTTGATGCTGTGCTGGCAAAGATTCCAGGCACTAGCAAAGTTACTGTTCCATATCTTGACTTCCTGGCAAAATTCACAAGAATTTCCAAAAGTGCCAGTATGCAAAGGTGGAATGGTAAAGAAGGCAGCCAAGCAAGGACATTGATTCAGCTGGAAGCACTCTTAAATGAAAAGATTTCAAAGAATCTGAAAAACTTCATCAAGACCAGTAGGCTTTTTGACTACAACCACACTGGAGAGATACAGAAGCATGAGCTAAGACGAATCCTCGGGGTCAGCTGGTTCCGGATGAGGGATTCAGAGTATGAAAAAGCCAGTTGAAGTCAATGTGGCTGTACCAGATCAAGTGCATTTCGGATTGCAGCCAAATGCTGCCTTCACATGAGACATGTCTCCTTCCCTTACTATTGTATTGTGAGATTTTGTAGTTGTGTTTAACTGTTCCCTATCTCACTTCAAAAGTTACCCCCTGAACTGTTGCAATTTAAGTTCTTTCTTGCTAGAAAAGTACTGGAATTTTGGATGGGCAACTAATCAACACAAGAGTTTCGGAGGGGTGGGGGGTATGTCTTTTTCACCTCCTGGGATGAATCCCCAGCTTTCCGAGTGGGTAGAACCCAATGCTTTTGTTAAGGAGTTCCTAATGACTTAAACTATTGCATGACACCGCCCACTGCAATGGTGGCTTCCGCTGTTCTTCCGGGTCCCCCGCTGACCATCTGCGGGGAAAGAAAGAAAGGAAGAACAGTGAGTGCAGGGGCTGGGGGACCTATTGAACTGGGACTAGTTTCCTCCATCCCCCTTCCCCCTGCCCACATCCGGAAGTAGTCCGGGGGGCATAAATGGGAGATGCCTGTGGCTCTGCTGCAGGCTGTGAGCCGGCAGCCGGTAGCCGAAGTGCCGCGGCCAAAGGGTGCGGCCCTTTGGGGTTGTTGGGATTGTGAGCTGTTTTGTGTTGGGGCGGTGTTGGGGGGGTTGAAGGGGGGATGGTGTCAGCCCCTGGTGGCAGCAGGGGAGGGTGCTGGGAGAGTTGGTGTTGTGATATTGTTTAATATTTTTGATATGGCTCCATTGTAACTTATTATTTTGATATTCTGTATTATGACTGTGTTATAGTTTGGTTTGTGGATGACGGCTCTTCCCCTCCTGGTGAGAGCAGGAAAATGGGGGTGGGGGAATTGATGAGTTCCTTCCCTGGTGGCAGCAGGGAGGGAGCATATGGATGGGATACTGTGGATGTGGATAGGGTAGACTTGACTATTGCTGTATTGGGCTGTGTGGGGGAAGGGGAGGTTTTGGGTAAAGGGGAAGACTATGTTATATGTTTTGATATATGTTAGGTATTGTGTTAAGAAATATTGTATTATTGAAATATTTGTAATTGATATTTTTGGGCAATGTGCCTGGTATTGAATTTATAATTGTGTGCTTTGTATGTTTCTCTCTTTTTTTGTCAGCTGCCTCGAGTCGCCGTAGGCGAGAGAGTGCGGAGTACAAATAAAAGATGAAATGAAATGAAAATATATGTACTGAAATCCTAATGATGTTTTTCATAAGTGTTCTCACAAGTTATGTAAGTATTTATAAATGGGGTATTTATTTATAAATGGGGAGGGCACTGTATAAATAAAGTTGTTCTTAATTTCCACATGTTATCTCTTATTCATGTTCGATAGCACGCTGTGCACGATGATAGGGCCCTATTTGTTTGGGCACGAATTGGCTCCGCCTACTGTTACCCTGGCTCCACCCCTAGGCTAGACTCTGCCCCTATTTTTGCCGGCCCGCCGCTGGCTTCACCAGCAGTGGCCCGGCCAACCTTAGTGACCCACCAACCTCAAAACTCACCAGCCGCCACTGGGTACCTCCCCAAAATCCTCCGCAGTGAAGACAGACGCAAGGAACTCATTCAGCTTCTCTGCAATGTCCTTATCCTCCCTGAGTGCCCCTTTTACTCCTTTGTCATTTAATGGACCAACTGACTCCCTAGCAGGCTTCTTGCTTCTGATGTATTTGAAAAAGTTCTTGATGCTTGTTTTTGCCTCTTTAGCAAGCCTCCCTTCAAAATCTCTCTTGGCCTGCCTTATTAACACTTTACATTTACGCTGCCAGTGTTTATGCTCTTTCATACTATTTTCATTGGGACTAGCCTTTCATTTCTTAAAGGATACCTTTTTGGTTCTAATAGCCTCCGTCACCTCCCCGTTTAACCACAGTGGAAGACATTTGGAGTAATTTCAGATGTTACGAGATCACAGTCAACCACGCTGAATCACAGTGGATTCAGGGTGGTGGCTATGATCCCGTGCACGTCTGTTTGAGCCCCGCCAGATGTTCACCACTGTGAATTCCTGGCGGGGTTCAAAACTAACCAGAATCGTGGTTAGGTTGGCCACGATCTGGGTTGGGGCTGGGAATGGCCATGGGTAACGACTGTTACCCGCTGCGCCTGCCCATCTCCGCGAGGGCAGGCGGCCATGGAAGTGCAGGGGCTAGGGACGGGGCTGGGAATGACCACAGGTAACGACTGTTACCTGCTGCATCTGCCCATCTCCCCGAGGGTGGGCAGCCATGGAAGTGCGGGGGGTCGGGGCTGAGTGGCCGTATGTTGCACCGCGCAGCCCCTCCCTGATTCCCCTCTGCTATCAGGCTGGCCTGGCATGTGTAAAGGACATCTACTCAGCGGACAGCTGCTGCAATTTTGCTCCCAGCTGGGGGTTGTCCTGGTCAACGCCATAGTGGGCAGCAGCCTAGAGCAGCGGCCGATCCACTCGTAGCTCTGTGGTGTGTGTGTGTGTGTGTGTGTGTGTGTGTGTGTGTGTGTGTGTGTGTGTGACACATAGGCAGACTGTGGGCCGTGGCAGTCACCGGGTCTGTTTAAAACATGGTTGAGCACCCCCATCCGTCTAAAGACACCCATTGCCCCAGCTGGGAGCACAGTGAGGCAGCAGCTGCTAGCCAGTTGGGGAAGCAGCTTCAAAAGGGCTGAGCTTGGCGTGGAGAAGGACCCCCAGAAGAGGACCCCCAGAAAAGGTGATCCAGGTTGTTTTCTGTTTGAAGTTCTGTGTCTTCAGGACCTGCCCTGCCTGACAGGGAAGCTGTGAGCAAGAAGGATGGAAGTTGAGGAAAGGAGATTGTTACAGAGGGACTGTAAGGAACGGGGTAATGGTAGCTGCACTGTAAATAAAAAGTACACTGGGAGAAAAACCTGAGAGCAATGTGATTGTGTCTGGATCCTGAAAACACATATCTTTGACAGCTTTTAAATGGTCACGACTGGGGGGTGGGTTGGTGTGCACCGCATGGAGCATCAATGCCCATCCAGTGAGGGGGGGTGAGATTTAAATGGGCTGGGATAAGCATGCACCGGGTGTGCACCCTTATCCACACATTACCCACTCCTGCCCCTGCACGGAGCATCCAGATTTTCCCGATGCTCTGTGTATGGGCAAGAGTGGGTGGTGTGTGGGTCACGGGTGTGCGTGCCCACCCATGCCACTTTCAGATGGGCATCTGGGTGGTTGGGGGATGGGTGGACCTGCGTGGGCATGTCCTGTTTAAAAATGGCCTTTTTTCAGACTCGAGATCACAGTGTTTGAGGTATTTATTCACTTGTTGGGACATTCTGTTTACTCACTGATGATACTCTCCTTTCTTTGCAGTGGAAAAATTTCAGAGCAATTATATGCAAATTTGTTCATTGCCTCCTTCTTATCTGTGATATGTCTTCTTTTATGTTCAAGGAGTTTTAGCTGAAAAAGTCTAAAAGACAAGAAAAGAAGAACAACTAACAGCATCTTTATCGCATGGAACCTGAGAACACAAACCAGATTACAGTGGTTGCTTTCTTATGAATCCCCGCCAGGTTTTCTTTGTTTGTTTTTTTTGGACATCCTTCTTGAAGTGCAGTGCCCCAAACTGTACACAGTACTCCAGGTGAGATTTCACTAGTATCAAGTAAAGTGGCATTATTAATTCCTGTGTCTTGGATCCAATGTTTCTGCTTACATAGCCCAAAACGACATTTGCCTTCTTCTATTTTTTTATTATATATATTTTTTTGCAATAGTGCCACATCGTTGACTCATGTTCAGTTTGTGATCCACTGTAACCCCCATGTCCTTCTTTGCGTGCTACTGCCTAGCCAGTTATCCCCCATTATGCTTGTACCTATGTGTAATATTTTGCATTTGTCTTTGTTGAATCTCATTTTATTTCTTCCAACCTAGTCCTTCTGTTTAGCTAAGTTGTTTTGTATTTTAATCCTGTATTCCAAAATGTTTGCAACCCTTTCAAGGTTTGTGTCATCTGCAAATTTGATGAGTATACTTTCCAGTCCTTCTTGCAAATCATTAGTAAAAATGCTGAAGAACGCTGGACCCAGGACAGATCTCTGGGGGACTCTACTTGTTATTACATTTCAGCTTGATACTGATCCATTAATAACAAGTTAAAGCAGTGGTGGGGAACCGTCTCCCCTCTGGAGGCTGGATCTGTGCCCCTGCAGGGCTCTATGAGCCAGAGGGGCTTGGCACCAGTCTGGGAGTGCTCCATAGCTGTCCAGCAGCTGGTGGGCTTTGGGTAGGGTGGCCATCTTCGGTCGTGTTTTATCGGACACTTCCATTTTGGCATATGGCAGTATCAGGTAAAAAACCACCCCAGGTGGCAAGTTCAATCCTAGCTGCTGGTGGCAATCGGATGGTAGGCTACAGAGCATGGGGGTGGGAAGAAGCCTCTAGGGGTTGGAAGACAGGTGATCATGAACCAGAAACTGCAAACCTGGCATAAAGGATTTGTTCACTGGTATTCCAACTCATTGTCCGTAGCACTGTTGGTCATTGTGAAGTAACACTTTTACTAAATTCATCCTATGGACGGCTTCCTGGATGAAGTTGATGTGGCCAAACTTTGGATTCATCACTTATTCCCATCAGGTGCTGGAATCTTTTAATATAATGTAAATGTCTGCACAATCACTTGTAGGCTAGGGGGGTTCTCAGCTACTCATAAACTAGAGGTGACTAACAGTACTGTCACTGCTAATATTACCCAAATATTGGTAAAACCCTCTCCCCTTGAAAGTCTAATTTTCAAAATAATGAAGAACATCACCTCCAATCTGACATATAAGCCGTGCCTAGATGATGATTCATATAGTTTTGGCAGCCCAGGTGTGGCAGGGTGCAGCTTGAGGACTCGACAGGCCCTTTAAGAGCTAGTGCCAGTTAGGGGACTGAGCTAGCGGGGGTGCAGGCACTGCACCTGAAGGAGGACAATACCTCAATAGAAAGCAGCTGTCGTAAGGTGTGGCTGAGCCAGCCCTAAGGTTTTACTGACTCCAGCGTGCCTGAGCATGTTCGGTTGGAGTGGGCCCATCTGAGCATGCCCAAAGCTATAAAGTCCAGAGAAGTCAGTTGCCTGGGAATGGCCATAGGAGGAGGCTCTCCTGCAAGAGCTCTGTTGGGGCCAAGGTGGGTCTGGCCTGCAGACAGACCATGGCTGGCCCCAAGACCCAAGAGACAGAGACCCAGAGATATTGGGAGAGTTGCCAGCTAGCAGGGGGATGCTTGGCTGGAGGTCTGTATGAAGGTACATTGAGACCCCAGAGGGAGTGTATGTCCGGCTCTACAGAACCTGACTAAAGACTATGAGTGAGATTCCTGGCTACTACTACTACTGTGAAGAGCCTGTATATGGTGGATAGACTTAACCTGATAAGGAGAATAAAGGATATTTAAGCCAATTCCCTTAAAGTGTCAGTATCTGTGAGCTAATTCCCAACTAGACCGTGACCTGGCAGGGTCTGATCCTGTGGGGACTTACCCTGGCGTGATTGTGCCCTGCTACAGCAGGTGTAAAAGAAGTCACAGGACTTTCGTATGTATACTGTGTATGTGGGGTAGTATATGTTCTAGTGTGCATGTGAAAAACAGAGCATGTGTAGACAGCAACTGCTCATGGCTATGCATTCTGTGCATCTGTCACGTTGGTTCCCACAGAAGGGGATCCTTTCTAGCCTTGTTTCCCATGGAAAGAAAGGTTACGTGATCATTGTGAGTGGATTATTTATTAATTATTGTTTATTATCAAGATTTGTAACCCAACCCCTCCTCAGGGCAGCGAACAACATATGTTAAAACAAATATAAAATACAATCATAATAAATAAACATCAATTAAAACCATCAATAAATAAACATCAAATAAAACAACTGAAGCCTGGCAGAGAATAGATACCCCTCCCCCCCAAAAAGGAATCCTCCCACCCACTACCCGTCCCCCTCTCCAAATGCCTGGCGAAGGAGCCAGGTCTTGCACTCTCTTCGGAAGGAGGGGAGATCCGGAGCGAGGCGAATCTCTACTGGGAAGGAATTCCACAGCTGTGGCATGGCCACTGAAAACACCGTCTCAAAGGTAGCCACCCAGGATACCTGGGGGAACCTCCAAGTGGGTGTCCGAGGCAGACTGCAGGGGTTGATCTAGGACAAGGGGGGTGAGGCAGTCCCGCAGGTAAGCGGGGCCCAGACCTTAAAGATAATATCCAACACCTTGAATCAGGCCTAGAAGACTATAGGCAGCCAGTGCAGAGAACGGAGCACAGGTGTTATGTGCTCCCTTGTGTCCCATCCCCATCAAAAGGCGTGGTGGGCTGCCGCATTCTCCACCAGCTGCAGTCTCTGGGTAGTCACCAAGGGTAGCCCCATGTAGAGTGTGTTGCAGTAGTTCAATCTTGATGAATGCATGGATGATGGTGACAAGATCGGAGTCAGAGATATAAGGCTGAAGATGGCGGACCAGTTGTAATTTACCAAATGAACTCCTTGCCACATCCACCACCTGGGCATCCAGGTGGAGCTGCAAGTTGAGGGGGACTCCCAGACTCTGAACCTGAGGGACCAAGGAAGGGCGCATCCCATCAGTGATGGGGGCTTCCACTCCCTTGCCCCTACCCACCAACATCACCTCCATCTTGTCAGGATTCAGCTTCAGATGGCTCATCCTCATACAATCCCTCACCACAGCCAGGCACTGGGTAAACACTGAGACTACAGGGCCTAGTTCAAATGAAAATGAGAGGTAGAGCTGTGTCATCAACATACTGATGACACCGCACCTCGAACCCTCTCACGATCTTGGCCAAAGGCTCCATGTACTGTCATGTTGAACTGGAGAGGGGACAAAATGGATCCGTGCGGAACTCCACATGTGAGATCCTGGGGGGGAACATGTAAAATCTCCCAGTACCACACACTGAGTCCTTCCGGTCAGGAAAGAGTGGAACCACTCAAGAACAGTCCCACCCACCCCAGCACGGTCCTGCAGGCAAGTCACCAACCTCTCATGGTCAACCGTGTCAAACGCCGCTGCAAGATCTAACAAAATCAGAAGAGTGGAGTGACCTCACTCCAGCTCCCGGCACAGATCATTGACCAAGGCCACAAGTGCAGTCTCAGTGCCATAATGCGGATGAAAGTCAGAGTGTGGGATCAAGGAAACCAATGCGGTCCAGATGCTCCTGGAGCTACTGGTCCACCGCCTGTTCAATAACCTTCCCTAAAAAGGGAAGATTAGAGACTGGCCTATAGCTGGCAAGGGTTTCAATGTCAAGAGATGGTTTCTTGAGCAAGGGCTGCACCACAGCCTCTCTCAGGCACCCTGTGACCCTGCCCTCCTCAAGGGAGGCATAACACATTGACAACCCCTGCCAGCAACAGCCCCAACTTATGGTTCCCCATACATTTTTGATCCCATCAGCCAAATTTGGTAGAGAGGCAACATTTTATAATAATAGGCATACCTGGAAGGAAGATATAAACCCTTTGTAGGTAAAAAAATAAATAAAAATCATTGTCTTAACATTGACCACTCCCCATCCTCCCGCCACACCCCTTCCTTTAGCAAATCAGTTAGCTTGGGTGAATGAAATTACTCTGAGACATCCCAAATTAACACAATAATTTTTGTTTGGATTTATTCATGGGATTTTGGCTGAATTTGAGGCTGGTCTTCTTGCTGTACAGGAACAGAGGCTTGTGAGCCCTCTAGTGGAGGTTCCTGTAATCTATGCTTCAAAGCTGCCAGAATTCAATCACAGTAATAGTATTTACAAAGCTTTATTTCCTCTGCTTATGTTAGTGACCATATTGTTGGTTTTTTATCTAGTCATGTGTTTGCATTGTTTTCTGCCTGTTTGCTTTCCCCACCCCAAAAACAGAGCAAATACACTGCACGACTGGCTGTGGAGGGTGAATCACTCAATTTCAGGGGCGGCTGGTGGGTTTTGAGTCTGGAGGGGCAGTAAGGCCAGCCGGCTGGCGGAGCCACGGGGATGGTAAGCAGAGTCAGGGAGACAGTAGGCCAGTGGCATGGCATAACCCAGCAGCAAGGAGTTCCCAGGGTTAACATCGGATGGAAGAAAACACAGTCTACATGCACATCAAGCTTAAAATAAATAACGTATAAACCCCAAACACAGGAAAACACAGAAAACACTGGCAAAACACGGCAGCAATGAGTTCCCAAGGTTAACACCAGAAAACACAGTCTACATGCGCATCAAGCTTAAAATAAATAAAGTATAAACCCCAAAGCACACAATTTCCAGCATTGTGAAAACACCTACATCAACAGTCTAGGGGGAGGAGGATGCAGGGTGGGAAACAGCCTGGGGGGGTGCGGGGTGGGAAACAGCCTGCGGGGGGGGAGGATAGGATTCTTACCTCAGTGCTGGCTCCCGCGATCTTCGTCCGGGCTGCGCTGCAATTTTAATTTTAAATTGCCCGCATGTCCTGCTCTCCTCTGCGGAGGCAGGACTCACGGGCAATTTAAAATAAAATAAAATTTAAAAACCACACAACGTTCCCTGACTCCCTGCCTTGCCTCTCCGCCCTCCCCCCCCACCGCTCTGAGCGGCAGATTGGGGGGGAGCGGCGGGAAGTTGACAGCGCGTCGCCGGCAGCCCTGTCTTTCTTTCAGCATGAGGCAGGGACAAGCGCGCATGCGTGCTGCTCCCTGCCTCAGGCGCCCGGCCCAAGGCATCTCTCAGGGCACTTTCAACAAGCGCCCTGGTGAGAACTTTCCTTGCGCCCATTGAGTGCAATGGAAGCCTCTAGCTCCTCCCTCCACAGCACGTCCTATATGTGCTGTGTGGACAGAGGAGCTCAGCTGGGCTGAGCGCTCAGCTGCCCAAATCGCGTTTTCCATTGGAAAACGCGGTTGGGCTTAGCTTTTTTGACTCTTCTGGGACCCACTCCTCAGGAGTGGATTCCGGAAGTAAGTGAATTGACAGCACCGCAGCAGCCTTCGCTCTGAAGCAAAGGTAGAGGCTGCTGTGGCGCTCTGAAAAACAGTGGCGGCAGTGGGTTTTTAAAAAAATAAAATAAATGGCGGTGCTGGCTGGCCCTTGGCGCTTGGGGGGGTCAGCGCTCCAAACGCCCTGGGGTGGGTGGGGGGCCCAGTCGCCACTGCTCAATTTGCGATGTCTAGCTCAAGATCTCAAGATCTGTGCACAACTGCTAGGTTTTTGGATTCAACCCGTGGTCTTTCCTCCTTTTCCAGAGTAGGGGACCACAGATCTGGTTCAGGGAGACTACTTTCCCAACTGGAATATTGATCACCTTCATCTTGCTGCTCCCTGACACTGGAGCCGTGGGCTGTTAAGTCCTCCTTCGTCTCTCTGCTGCCTTCGACATGGTTGACCACTCGCTCCTGCTTGAATCGCTTCACTCCCTGGGATTCTGGGACTCTGTCCTCGACTGGTTCTTCTCATACCTTTCTGACCACTCCTTTAATGTTTCTCTTCCTAAGTCCTCCCCTTCCTCCTCCCTACCCCTCTTGGTCGGGGTTCCCCAAGGCTCTGTCCTTGGTCCTCTTCTCTATTTACATCCAGTCCCTATGCAAACTCATTGCTTCCCACGGTTTCCAATACCACCTATACGCTGATGACACTCAACTCTATCTCTCCACTCCTTCCCTCTCCCCCTCTGTCCTAGCTTGTCTCACCAACTGTCATTTCCGATAGTTCTGCCTGGATGTCTCAACGCCAACTCAAACTGAACATGGCAAAACCTGAACTCCTTATCTTCCCTCCCAATCCTTCCTCTCCTTCTTCCCTGTCAATTGCCATTGACAGGGTCTCCATCCTCCCTGTCCCCCAAGCCTGTAGCTTGGGCTTCATCTTCGACTCGCATCTTACCGTCAAACCCTACATTGACTCCGTGGCCAAATCCTGCTGCTTCTCCCTCCACAACATTGCTAAGATCCGCCCTTTTCTGTCTGTCTCCACTGCCAAAACTCTCATCCACGCCCTAGTCATCTCACACCTTGACTATTGTAACCTCCTCCTCACTGGCCTTCCCCACTCTCACCTTGCTTCCCTCATCTCTGTTCAAAACTCCGCTGCCAGGATCATCCACCTAGTCCATTGCTTTGACCATGTGCAGCCTCTCCTGTCCTTCCTCCACTGGCTCCCCCTTCCTGAGCGTATTCTGCACAAGCTCCTTGTCTTCACCTACAAAGCCCTTCACAACCTCGCTCCCCCCTATCTCTCTGCTCTGATCTCCCTCCGAACCCCTGTTCGAGCACTTCACTCCTCTCCCATCCCCTCCCTCACCCTCCCATGCCTCCGCTGTTCCCCCAACTACCTTCGTCCCTTCTCCCTTGCTGCCCTGCACACCTGGAACTCCCTTCCTGCCCTCGTCTGCCTTGCCCCCACCCTCCACACCTTCAAGTCCCTCCTCAAAACCCACCTCTTCTGCTCTGCCTTTCCTAATAGGGATGGGTGAACAGATCGCAGTTCGGGTTCGTCTGTTCAGTTCATCCGTTCGGTTAGTTCGCTGGGTTCGGGTTCGGCCGTTCTGTTTGGCCATTCTGTTTGGCTGTTTGGGAAATGTTATGGGTGTTTTTTTTGTTTTTATATGGATTTTTGGTTTTTTTTATTGGGGTTTATATGGTTTTCTTTTGTTTTTTATTGGGGTTTTTTGTTTTTATATGGTTTTTAAAAAAAAATATAATATTATATCTATCTATCTACACTAAATCTAACTGCTATTAACTATTCTAAATGCTATGAACTAAATGGATTATCTAATGAGTACACAGGCCTACTCCTACAAACACTAAAACTAAATCACTAACGCTATCTCTTTCACTAAGCTAGCTCCTACAACTACTATCCCTAACCTATCT
>QEPC01014010.1:1350678-1372784 GCA_003113815.1 Sphenodon punctatus
GAGGAAGGATGAGGGGGGAAGATAAGGAGTTCAGTTTTAGCCATGTTGAGTTTGAGTTGACGTTGAGACATCCAGGTAGAGATGTCAGAGAGACAGTTGATGAGACGAGTTTGAACAGAGGGAGAGAGAGAGGGAGTAGAGAGATAGAGTTGAGTGTCATCAGCATAGAGGTGGTATTGGAAGCCATGGGCTTACAGCCAACCTTACAGTGAACCTTTTTTTGCCACCCGAATGCGATCTGAACTGACCGAACTGTTCGGCCATTTTGTCGTTCGGTGTTCTGTTATGTTCGGTATGTTCGTGTTTGGGGTTGTGTTTGCATTCGGCCGTCCGAACAGGCCGAGTTCGGGCTGAACTCCGAACTTCCGAACCGCGTTCGCCCATCCCTATTTCCTAACTCCTGTTAAGCACCCTCACCCAGGATTATCCCCCACCTGTTATCTGCAAACTCCCATTTGCTGTAACCAAGCCAAGAACGTGCACCTGAATTCTCGCATCCTCGTGAATGTTGCATCTCTTGTCTCTCCCTCTGTTCCCCCTTCCCTGTCTCCCCTCCCCCTGTCTTTAGATTGTAAGCTCTCGGGCAGAGACCGTGTCTATTTTATTCTCTGTAAAGCACCAGGTACACTTCTGGTGCTATATATAAATGCTTATAATAATAATAATAATAATTAATAAATAATTATAATAAATAATTATAATAATTAATTAATAAACAGTGCAAGGGCTTCTGAGATTTATAGTATGAGCCACTGAGATTTATAGTATGAGCTTGTATGGCCACTGTCAGGAGGACCGTAGCAGAGTCAAAGCAAGATCAACCAGAGAACCAGGCCAGGAGGAACAGTCAAGGACACGGTATCAGGAAATAAGTCAAGAAGTTAGTTCAAGAAGCTCGGAGAATGCTGCGGGCAAGGTCGGGGTGGCAGGCTGGATGGAAGAAGAGAGCTGGAGCAAGGACTGGTGGCAGATGTGGAACAAGGCAGAACAGAGGCTGGTCTAGTATAGAAACAGACAGGTCAGGAAGTCAAGGTCCCAAACCAGGCTTTGGAATCCCTGAAAAGTAGGGTAGCTGCCCCTTTGCACAGACAGATTCCGGTAAATTTCTTAGGTCCTTAGATAGGGTGATCATTTATTTATCTGACTGTTACAAATAGTGATAAATTCAAAAGAGATGAATAAACAATAACCCTGTATATCCCTAATTGGGATATACAATTTGCAGTATCAAATCAGGGGCACACAAGTTCCAAGATAGAGATAAACCAGCAGACTTAGTTGTTATAGTCCCTGTTTTCCCCCTAGCTGCAGGGTAGCAAAGGAATGAGGACAGATGTGTGGGATCTAGCACACCAAGGTTCCAGATCCATGGTCCATTGGATCCTGACTGCCACACTTTTCAAAATCTCCCCCATAGACCCCTTCTTTCTCTCTTTCCCCATTCAGCACATTCTCTTTCTCCTCTGTCTCCTCCCATATCCTCATCCCTGTCAGTGTCAGCATGTTCTTCTGTATCACGCTGAAACAGACTTTTTGTATCTCTCCACCTCATCAACTCACCTTCTCATTTGGAAACAGCAGCTGAGAACACATCTCTTCCCCATGGGTATTAATTTCTCCCACTTTGTGCTTTGACTCAGCTCTGTAAAGCTCTTTGACTGTATCTTCGAGATACGGTCCACATGAAAGCATCTCCACTGAATAGCACTGCATTGTATTCTATTCTTTCATCAAAGTGCTCACTCCTTAATGTGGGTTAGTGAGTTCTTCCTTCCTGTCAAAGCACCATGAGTTAAAGGGAGAGAGAGCATCTACCTTTTAAAATGCTGGTAGTTTAAACAAGGCACTTCATGTTACTCAGGTGTAAGGAGAGCTTGCTTCTGTTTATGGGTAAAAAATCATGTCGTTTGGAACTAAAAACATTTGCCTCAGTGTATTGCATCACTGGTGAAAGCCACACTGGCGCTATGGAAATATTTCAGTGACACTAATAAAGGGAGACTTTATCTCCTATTTTAGGAACCATTACACTGTAACACACCGATTACTCTCCTTGTGAGCAAATCCCAGTTAGGGATTCAGGTTATTGTTCCTTACTGGACCTGGAATGAGATTTCGCCAAAACGGGAAATTTTGTTGAAATCCCAGTTCCTGATACCGTCTTGGCCGAACAGAGAACCTTTTGGTATGTAGTAATATCTTGACTGACATTTCATTTCTCGATTTATCACTTTGCCGTTTACTGCTTTGCTGTCCATTTCAAATTCCGAGAGGCAGCCGACAGAATACTGCATTTCTTGCACTCCATTTTCCCTTGTCCTTCTTTGTCACTCATTGGCTGGTCCACAGATTCCTTTACTAATCTGCAATCCAGTTGCAGATTGGTCAAAGCATAGGGAACAACATAGAAAAACAATTCTGATTGGAGGCACTGGAGTGGAGGTTAAGGGGGAAGGTTGAGGGGTGGACTATTTGCACACTGATTGGCTCAGAAATGCAGAAACAACAAACCTGGAAGTAAAATGGTACCCTTGACAATGCAGTAAGTGGTAAATGAACGTAAACAGTAAGCAGAAAGTCGGTAAATTGGGATGGTAATTTGTGGTATTGCGAGAATCAAGAACGTTAGTATTGGGAAATGACCAGGAAATTGATCCCGGTTCTCAATATGGCAAAATTTCTTGTGAGCATCAATTTAGCTGCTCATTTCAGGCCTATTTGTTACCAGTGGTAGATTGCTTCTTAAACATTGTCTGTGATTGAAATGACCATCACATGAGAGGTACAGTCATAACTTATGACTCATAAGGGAGGTGGGGAGGAAAAGGTGGAGACAACTGGGAATGTTGTCCCAGGACCAGGCATTCCAGGAAGTATGGAATGGATGGTTTCCTTTAAAAAAACAAAACAATAAAAGGCTTATGCCAGAAGTGGCCAAACTGCATCACAGGAGCTCCATGTGACTCTTGGGAAGTTCAAAAGTGGCTCTTGCCTAAGGGATGGTCCTGGTAGAGTTCTTATTAATGGTTCTGTGTCTTGTTCTGTTGCACCCAAGTTCTGTGGTTCTGTGTTCTGTGGACCCATGGTTCTGTTTTCTTATTCTGTGGCTTAATCGCAGCTGCTACTCAGAATCTCAGCAACCAAGACTGCAGTGCCTGACTCTGCTCACCAACCAATCATGAAGCAGGCGAGGTTTGTGTGCATGCATGCGTGTGTGTCTTGTGGCTCTTGAATATATGGATGAAAACAAACGTGACGGCTCCTACCACTGCCACAGACTTGCCCAGGCAGTGGTGGGAGCTGGTTCTTTGCTCCGGCTCAGCCACTGGACCTGCCCTCACACCTCTATCAGGTATAGGTCAGTGTGCATGAGTGTTTGTGCGCCTGCAGGTGTGTGGATGTGTTTGTATCCCCTCTCCATGTCTGTGTGTACTTGAGCATATGTGTGGATGCATACATGGTCATGTGAGCATGCAACTGAGTGACGGTATGGGGCTTGTTGGCCAATGTGGGCAGGACTTGTCCCTTTTTGGTTGGTCTAAATGTTGGGAGGTATGCCAAAGGTAAGAAGATACTGAAAATGTTATAATAGCAGGTGCACCCGAATGATAGAGATATAACCTCTTTCGTGGCCAAAAAATTCCATTGACTTACATTGAGAATTGTCCGTACTTATTAAACTACGTATCATTAGTTCGGGAGCTTGCTGCACAGAACGACTTTACTTTTAATGCTTACAAGTGGGTTTTAAGAGGGGGCAGCCACCTAGTAGCTTGTCTCATACTTGAAAATTTCTCTGGGCAACGCTGCATAATGGCAGCTTAGGATGGGATACTTAAAAAAGCCTAACCTAACTTGTCCTACAACGCTTTTTCCCAGTCATCTGGCTATGATCTCCTTAGTTGTGACCTAGAACATTCCCTTAAATTGCAATTCTAGTTCCAGTGCATAAGAAATGCCATGCTGGGTCAGACCAATGGTCCACCCAGCCCAGTATTTTGTCTCTGACAGTGGCCAGCTTTGCTTTATTATTTTTATTTATTTAAATATATACGCCACCCTTTCCTGAAGGCTCAGGGTGGCAATGGAGTGAACCATCCCCTATCTTTCTCTTCCATCTCTCAGCACTCAGGGGTCTCATTCCTTGACCAGCTCGAATAATGGCTACTTATGGGCCTAGCCTTTAAGAAGCTTTTCTTTTTTCAGAATTTGCTGACAGAAATAAGATTTGACAGGAAACGTTTCTTTCTCACTTCCAGAACTTCCATAGGAGGAAACAATTTTTTGTTGACCAAAGTAAATTTGAGTACTCAAACGTAAATATTTGGATAAAACAAATCTTTAAAATATCAAAATTTGGACCAATCCAGAATGAAAAAAGTCAATGTGTTATTCCCCCTTCCCCCCGCCCCCCCATGGGACAAGAAAGATGTTTCCCATACAGATCTGCTATTCAGGGTTGCAGTCCGCAAACCATTTACTTTGGAGTGGTCCCACTCTCAGTGAAGCCATACAGGCTTTCATAAGTAATTCACAAGTAATTGGTTTTTTAATAGTGGCCCAGGTGGTTAGGGGCAAATTTTGACCGCTTCATTGTTTCTTATATGGGTTTACAGAGTCTGAATACATCTTTAGTAGCCTGGTGGCTTCATTAAATGCTTCTCTCCTGTTTAAAAAGTGTCAAGAATTCAGCAAATGTGGAGTAAGGAATGAAGGATACAGTTTGATGCTAAAGTTCACTGTTGGGTGTCCATTGTCAACACAGTGGTGCACAGTAGATGGTTTACAAGACAAGCTAATTTCACTTGTCGTGACAAAATTATGAAAATGTCAGCTTTCTGTTTTAAAATGTCTAGCTCTCACAGTCATGGAAAAATGCCTGAAAATGTGACTGTGACATGATAAAAGTTCAAAACCCAGGAAGCTAATAAAAAGAACCTCCAATTTTAGTAGTCTTACAAACCTCATGATTTCATGTCAATCTCCTGATTCTTTGGGATCAGACTTGTAACTTTTGAACATATGGGGTTGGCAATACCAGGGCCCTTGGCCATCCCAGATGGCTGCAACCCTCTCACACACACTGATGCTGGCATGTAAATAAGCATCATCTCACACACTGATGTGGCAGATAATTCTAACTAACTATATAATTATTATTATTAAACATTTATAAAGCGCCAGTAACAACCTGGCGCTGTACAGAACATATAATCAGCTGCGGTCCCTACCTGTGGCTTACAATCTAAAAGACAAGGAGGGGGAGACAAGGAGAGGGGACAGCGGGAGAGACATGGGAGAAGACAAACAAACATTCAGGCGGATGCGAAGTCTCAGGTGCGTGTACTTGGCTTGGTTACAAGGTGGTCGGTAGCAGCAGTCAGCAGAGGAGGGCTGACAGTAAGAGCAAGGGGAAAGACTAGAGGGCATTGGGAAAGGCAGCATGGAAAAGGTGGGTCTTGAGGAGGGATTTGAAGGAGCGGAGGGAGGAGGCGAGGCGGACGTCGGCAGGGAGGGAGTTCCAGGCATGCGGGGCAGCGAGGGAGAAGGGACGAAGGCGGTTGGGCGAGCAGGAGAAGCGAGGGAGAGCGAGGGAGGGGACAGCGGAAGAGCGGAGAGCGCGCGCAGGAGCGCGTAGGGCGATTAGGTCCGAGAGGTAAGGGGGAGCTTGGTCATGGAGCGATTTGAACGTGAAAACCAGGAGTTTGAACAGGATACGTTCAGGAAGGGGGAGCCAGTGAAGGGAGAGGAGGAGAGGCGTCACATGGTCGAAGCGACGGGCAGAGTGAATGACCTTGGCGGCAGAGTTTTGGATCGCCACAAGGGGGGACAGGTGGGAGCGAGGGAGGCCAGCAAGGAGGAGGTTGCAGTAGTCGAGGCGAGAGATAACCATGGCATGAACAAGGATTTTGGCCGAGGAGACAGATAGAAAGGGGCGAATGCGGGCAATGTTGAGGAGAGCGAATCGGCAGGATTTGGCCACAGAGTCAATGTAAGGTTTAAAGGAGAGGTGCGTGTCAAAAATGAAGCCCAAGCTGCGGGCACGGAGAACAGGACGGATGGTGACCCCGTCAATGCAGATGGTCAGGTCAGAGGGAGAGGAGGGGGAGGGAGGAAAAATGAGGAGTTCAGTCTTGGCCATGTTCAGTTCATATAAAATAAATGATCCATGCAGGCAGCAGCCTTGACTCAAAGGGATAATTTCCTGCCATGTGTTTGTTCTGCCTGGAATATTGTGTAGGTAAAACTGAGATGGCCCCTTCTCTCCTACAGCCAAGGACTGCCTAGACCTAGGGCTGAAACTTCGTCTTCAACAGGATTTCATTTGTGATGAAATCCAGTCGCTTTGATTGACGGAAAATTCTACTGCCATTTTTGGCATGGTACTGTGCATGTGCAAAATGGCGGCCACCATACAAAAGTAGATGTGCTGCACTCTCCTGATATGGGTTCCCCTGGGAACAGGAGACCCATTAGGGGGGCACACGCAGATGGGAAGAGGCCTCCTCACTCCCACTTCCCTCAGAAAAAGCTGAGCGGGGAACTTTCTCATTCAGCTGAGTGGCAGACAGACAGGGGAGAAGCAGGGAGCAGGCAGGAGTCAGAGCCAGCAGCAGAAGCCCGGCCAGTGAGGTGAGTCAGCCCGGGGCCCAGGAAGCCATGGTTGCTGGGATTGGCATCCCAGGGTATCCTGGGGTACGGGACCCCCCGGGATGCCTCTGTAATACCTGCAGTTTGGGGCACCAGGTACCTGATGGGGGGCTGAGTACCCTGTTGGGTACCCACTGAGGGTGCCTGAAAATGTGGGTATTACCCATGTGTAGTTAACTGCTACCCAGTGCAACTCTATTAGTGACCTATCTAATTATTTTAGACATGCACTCCCGGTCCAATGGGTTATCAGCTGGTTGGAAAACGTCCCAGTTGCTTAACATAACATTGTATTACCTTTTCAAAATAAAAGTTTCAATTCAGGGATGGGGAACTTTTGTCCTGTGGGTCAAATCGTTCCTGTGACTCCCCCCCCCACCCCTGCCCTCCCAAATTGGCCCCTTTCCAATTCCTGGATTTGGTCTGTGGATCTTTCCAGTGCCTACCTTCAGGCACTGAAAGAGATGAGGGCATGCACACTCAAGAATAAGGGATGGATCCACGGCAAAGATCCATGTTCTGGACTCTCATCATCCTGAATACACTCCTTAAGCAACACTCCCCACAACTCCTGTCTGGCCCATGGAGCTTGTACTAATTTTCCAACTGGCCCATGGGAAGGAAAAGGTTCCCCCAATAATGCTTTAAACTAATGTCTGCACCAAAGATCTTCCGTGCTGCTTCTATGCATGATTGATTATGGAATTTATAGTCCATGTAGCAACTGAAAAGGAAACACAAGGGCAACTGGATCTTCAGAGTCCTCCACTGGTATAAACTTTATTGAAAGGAATGTAGCTTGTTGCACTGCAGAAATGTGTTGCGTATTGGGCTGCAAAGGGGAAAAAATTAAATAGAGTACATATTTTTAGCTTGGCATCATTTATTCTGTTTTGCACTAATCACTCAATGCCTCGGTTAATTATGTGACTCATTTTTAACACAGCGTTGTTAAACTCATGCTGTTTTATGCCCTGTTTGACCAAAATCTAGCTTCTGTTAGTCATACTAGCATACTGTGTAAAAAGGCAGCAATTCAATATCATTTATATTTGCTTCAGATAAATAAATAAGTGTTTATTATAGGCCTGAAATATGAAAGATTACAAACTCGATTTTGGTCTCACATGCTGAACAATTGGTGTAAATCAAGAATAACTCCAACATCGCCAAATGCAGGAGCGGCATAAGGTCCAACTGAGACATACTACTAGTTATTGCCAATTGCAGAACAGATTGCTTTCACAAAACACCTTGTTACTCCATCAGTTGCCATTGTGAGTCAAACTCATCCCTGGTGAAGCTTCATTGACGTCAATAGAGTTTAAGACACGTTGTATTCCCAGTATAAATGTGCTTGCAAAATATACAGCCATTTGTAAAACCACTAATTACAGACCACTCTGCTTAGATTCTAAAGAGGATTTTGTAAAGGTTTCAGTATAATTAATTTTAATCAGAGAATGGTAAAATCTCTGAGCCCTTTGCAACAAATGAAGCATCTGCTGGAATTACAATTACAGGCCATGATTCATGAAAGCATTTTGGCATGTGAGTAACTTTAAGCCCATGAATAATGCCTGTGATGCTAGTGGGGCTATTCATACAAGTCAAATTATGCACTTGCTTGACTGCCTTTATGAATCAGGGTCACAACACTTCAAATGAGTGAGATCCCGATACCACTGAAGTCATTGGGTCTTATGACATTTCATCCAAATAAAATTCAAAACAAAAACGTTAAAGCCAAAAATGTGTTCTCCATTGAAACCAATGGAAATCTAAAACAAAAGCAAAAATGAAATTTTGTTATTTACGAAAATGAAAAAGTAAGATTTAAATAATGAAAATGAAAGCGAATAATGACATGGGTCCTTCGTGTACACCTCTACTGCAGTGCATGATGGGTCTGAAAGCAATTCAGTTCCACTATGCAGGACAAGTGAGTAGTTGACACATAGCCAGGTGCTAACAGACATTAGCTGCCTCTTTCAGACCTGATAACGTCCAAAGACTTAACATCAATTGATTTTGAGAGGATGGGGTAGGAAGGGTCAGGAATGCACCCAAGGTAGAGGTGAAACAAGCAGCTAAATTGCTGCTTGTAAGCATTTCTTGCTGTGTTGAGCACTGGGACCAAGATCTCATTGAGATCTCAGTCGTGGTGCAAATTCTTGGCAAGAAACATTTAAAATAAATTTTAAAAACATTACAAATGCTCAAAATGGCAGCCACCTTTAACCAAAATGGCGGTGATAACATTGGGTGCAGCCACATGAGCTGGGAAGACCCAATCCCCCGCGAGCCGCAGGGCAGGAAAGCACAGTCACCATGTTTCAGGGCCGTGTGAAGAGCAGGGAAGTTGGCAGTGTGGGGAAAGCGGGAAGGTAGGTGGGCATCTGTTGACTGTCCTGTCATGCTCTGGGGTAGGTCAAGATGGCAACTATACGCACAGCTGCCCAGCCCTGACCCACCCACCCTCCCCTAGCTGTGACATTGCTGCATGCAACTAGTGACAGTGGCTGCTGCTCAAAGCCCTGTGGTGGACTCACCGGGGATGGGCCAAATGGGGACCAGGCCCATGAGAGACATCATGCTACCATGCATTGTGTAGTCTTACCCCACTTTGGGTAAGGCTACTACATGCTGTGTCCCTGACCTTTTTTCAAGGACACAGGATGTAGTAGTCATTTGCCTGCCCCATGGCAGGGTAACATCTGGTGGCCACTGGGCACACACGATGCACTGCAGCGCATGAGTAAGGCTGCCTGGTTTGGGGTAACACTACTCAAACTGGGTTAGCGTCTCATGTGGCTGTACCCTGTGTTGCCATTTTGGTTAAGAACAGCGGATTGTGCATGTGCAAAATGGCCCAGTGACCATTTTGCACATGAGCAATGAAGTTTTTTCTCCCTCACTGATAACTCGGTAAAGATATCCTGGTGCTCAGTTCATCCCAGAATGAACTGAGCACTGGAATTTTGACTCACTTTTGCAAGAACTTGGCCCTTTTCAAATGGGCTGGCAGTGTGGGGGGATAGGTGGAAGCCACGGCAGGTGGGCGGTTACACATATGCCCACCCATCTCCATGCATGGAGCATCCGCCATTGGCACCCGTTGCTCTTTACGTGGATGATGGGTGGTGGTGGGTGGAGCATGGGAATGCATACACACCCCCATCTACCCACTGTGGAAGTTGCATGGATGCCCCCCACTCACCCACCTGCAGATGTGGGTGAAAGGGGGGGGGGCATCCATGCAAAAAGGGCCCTTGTGCCTGCCCTAAACCAAGGTAAAAAAATAGGCTCTGTGTGAAACTACCAAATGCCCTGATTCTTCAAAGCACTTAGCATGTGCCTAATTAGCATGTGTCAATTAGGCATGTGCCTAATTGTAAACATGTGCTTATATTCCATTGAAGCCAAATTTGGCCCTTTTTACATGGGCGGCAAACACCCATGAACACCCAGTCTGGGTGTTTTACATGGGCCGCAGCATGACCAGTCCGGGGGTTCATGGGTGGTTTACCGCCTGTGTGAACCATACCATGGCTGGGAGGTGGAGAAGATGTCTGCATGTACGCTCCCGTGCACACCCATTCACACCCATCACCCACCCATGGAGCCATCTGAAAAAACGGAGGCAGCTCCTTGGGTGGCAATGGGGGGAGGTTGGTGTGTGCCGGTGTGCTTCTGTCAGAGCCTCCTGCCCACCCAGCACACACCGACTGTGGTGCACACTGACTCCCACCCCCCGTGCTGTTGCCCGTGTAAAAAGGGCCTTTGTTGTAAGTCACTGGGGCATGAACGCATATCTGAAAGCTCATGGTTTTAAAGAATTCTGATTTTATTTCAGTGGCTTATGAATTTTTTTAGTTGGCCAAGGGATGAGACCTCTGAGAGCTGGTGGCTGGGAGTAAACAGTAGGGTAAGGCCCACTGCATCTTGATCTATTGGGAACTTTGCTGAAGCAACCAAAGCTGGCCACTTAGTTTGAGCTAGGATGCTGAGCTCAATGAACCAATGGTCTCACACACTAGCTGTTCTTATTCCTTTCATTATTTTATAGTTGGCTTTGGTTGTTTGGGGCACTTTGTGTTTTGTTTTCAAATTTTATTTTTCTGTTGCCAAGATTGTATGCTGCAGAGATCATCTTTCCTACCAAAATGTTGAGAATTTGGAAGCCTGGACTGGGATGTTGATACCACGGTAGAATAGGGTGGCCATATCTCCCCTTTAAAAGGAGATGGTTATGAAAAATACATGGTGCAGGGCTGCACTGGAACCAATGCAGCCCTGCAACATGTATTTTCCATAAGCATCCTCTTTTAAACAGGAGGAACGGCCACCCTTCGGTAGAAGAAAGCAGTCCGAAATAGGGGAATTAGAGGAAAGTGGTTGTTTATGTGAAACAAGGTTCCTGACCCTTAGGGATGACGAAGGGAATGGACATGAATATAAGGTGTAATTGTAGGGCTGGGAGTGAGCCCAGGGACCATCTAATCCAACTTCCTGCGCAAAGAAGAGGATTAGCTAGATCAATTCATCCAAAACAGATGCTTATCTAGGCTCTTTCTAAAAACCTCCAGCAAAGACAATTCCCCAACCTCTCTTGGCAACTTGCTCTATTGCCCAACCATTCTTGCAGTTAGGAAATTTTCCCCAATATTTAACTGAAATCTCCTTTTCTGCAGTGTAAACCCATTGCCTCTTGTCCGTCTGTCAGTGACAATGGAGAACAATGAAGGAGAAAGGAAAATGCAGAGCTCCTCCTACCCTATGCCATGGCAAAGCATTCCCAGAACCCCCCCTGCTCTTTCTGTTTCCCTGCCCCAGAGCACTGGAGTGGCTTAGCTTTTATAAAAGAATCAATGGCACTCAACAATAACCTTTCTGCGTCTAATAGAGAAACATGTTATTGTCAAGGACAGTCTATAACTTGTCACGAGTGAAATGGATACCTGCTTGCAGAAGTCTTTGTAGGCTTAATATTTATTGATCCAAACTAGCAATTAGGCTGCCAAAGGAGAGAGTCACCTCCATTCAAATGTTAATGAAATATTCATTCAAGATGATACAATCAACAAAGCTAATGCGACTTTATGGGGACTCCCAAAAGACTGCAAGCTTGTCGTGCCTTTTCGATCAAACATGTTGCGAGTGGAGAAAACCTTTGTATTAGAAACACATCGGAATCTCTGCAAATATTAAAACAGCCAAAGAGATGTGAGCAGAAATGAAGATATGAGATGACATGATTTAATATAGTTAGACATAAAAGCTACCTTCCTCGAGAGATTGTGGAACAGCAAGGAAAAAATTCCATCACTGTATGTCATCCCAAGAGCATCACTAGTCCCTGCCCCATTTGAAGCTTGTGACTAAGGGGACATTCCCATTTGTTATAAGAACAGTCAGCTCCTCAGTCTGGCACCTTGTTTAGGAAGGACAGGGAAAGCAGCCAGTAATATACTAGTAGGGGCAGCTAGAGAATGGCTCATCACCAGATGGACAATGTGGAATATGACAAGGGAGTTACAGTAACATGATTAATGGGGAAAAGGGTAAAGAATCCATCTGCTTTGAGCAATGGACATAATTGTTGCATATGTACATGCATAGTGGCATATGGGACTAACACCCTCATCTCTAAAACAAAAACACGTTTTTTTGAGCAGAAGTAAAGATCTCCCTTCGGTGTTGTTAGTAATAGGCCCCTTATGCTCTGGACAGGCCAGTCATTAACAGGAAACATTCGTTTATGTGCACCAAGACAGTTACACTGCAGTAGATGTGCGCAGGGAGCCACTGAGGATCTACCAGGGGTGGGGAACCTTTTCCTTCCCATGAGCGAATTGAAAATTTAAATTAGTACCAAGCACTATGGGCCAGATAGGAATTGGGGTGGGAGTGCTTAAGGAATGTGTGCAGGTTTAGATCATGGATCTCTGCCATGGATCCATCCTCTATTCTCATGTGCATGCCCCTGAGCTCACTCTTTCAGTGCTTGAGAGTAGGGGCTGGATCCATGGCCCGGATTCAGGAACTGGAAAGGGACCAAGCCAAAAATAAATAAATAAAAGCAATGGGCAGGAGGTTCCCACCCCTGTTCTCCACATTTTTAGTGCTTCCCCTCTGCACTGGGACATTTGGAAAGGAATGACACAGACGTGTTTTTTTTCTTAGGCCAAACAGACAGACTTTATTCTTGATGCTCACAATACAAAGCCTAACTCATTCTGTTCACTATCTCCTGAATCCCTTCTATTTCTAGAACAAGTGTATATCTGGGATGGACTAGTCTGGGTCTCTTTTTAATACTCTGTACCTTTCAGGGATGGGCGAATGTGGTTCAGAAGTTCAGAGTTCGGACCGAACTCGACCAGTTCGGTCGACTAAACTGAACTTCCGAACCTAACTCGATTTTCGAACCGAACCAAATTTCTGAACTCGGCTCTGTTCGCCCATCCCTAAAAAATAATATTCCATTTAGTTCAATGGGGTTTGAATTTCCGAACTTTGTTCGGAGGTTTGGAGTTCGGACCAAACTCAAATAGTTCAGTCGACCGAACTGAATATCCGAACCGAACCGAATTTCCGAACTCAGTTCTGTTTGCCCATCCCTAGTATCCTTACAGACCACTTAGGATCATGGAATGGATCTTTCATAAACATAACATCTAGATTCTTCATTTAATTAATTAATACATTTATTTATTTATTTTCATATTTTTAGGCCACTCCCTCATGCACAGCATCTCAGGGTGGCTAACAACATTTTAAAACAAATAATACTGTAAAATTCAACATTTAAAATAACCAAACAGTAAAACCAATAAATACCCAACCCACCCATCCTGTCTCCCTCGGCAAAGGCCTAGCGGAACAGCCAGGTCTTACACTGTCTACAGATGGAGGGGAGGTCTATGGCCAGGCAGACCTCCAATGGGAGGGAGTTCCACAGTTGTGGAGTGGCCACTGAGAATGCCCTCCTCACGGTTGACACCCAAGAAACCCGGGGAACCTTAAGGAGGGCGCCCCCAGTCAACCACAGAAGCCAATCCAGAATCTGGAGGGTGAGGTGGTCCTACAGATAAGTGGGTCCCAGGCCATTTAGGACTTTAAAGGTCAAAACCAACACCTTGAATTGGGCCTGGAAGACTATCAGCAGCCAATGCAGAGAATTTATTTATTTATTTATTTATTTGCATTTCTTAGCCGCCCCCTCATGCCCATGGCATCTCGGGGTGGGTTACAACATAAGAATAACAATAAGTAAAATAACAATAAAACACAAAGATTAAAACATCTAAATATCCCCCTAAAAACACCCCCCACCTATTATCCTGACCCCCCCCCCTCCCCTCCTCTGAAGTTCTGGGAGAACAGTCAGGTTTTGCATGCGTAGTGGAAGGTCAACAGACTTGAGGCTAGATGGGCTTCCTCCAGGAGGGAGTTCCATAGTTGCGGCCCGGCCACCGAGAACGCCCTCTCCACCATGGCCCCCTGCTTCACACGGGGGACCTCCAAGAAGGTGCCCCTGGTGGACTGAAGGGTTTGCTCTGGGGCGGAAGGTGAGGTGGTCCCTGAGGTATAAAGGGCCAAGACTGTATAAGGCTTTATAGATCAAGACCAGCACCTTGAATCTGGCTCGGTACGCTATAGGCAGCCAGTGCAGCGCGCGAAGCACGGTAGTGATGGAGCATCAGAGTAATATGCTCATGACGACTCGTCCTCCTAAGGTGATGGGCCAACGCATTCTAGACCAGCTGCAGTCTCCAGACCATCACCAAGTGTAGCCCCATGTAGAGCTCATTACAGTAGTCCAATCTTGAGGTAATAAAAGCATGGATGATCATGGCAATGTCTGAGACATATGGCCTAAGCCGCTGTGCCAGGTGTAATTGTCGAAATGCGCTCTTCACCACAGCTGCCACCTGGGCATCCAGGCGGATCTGCAGATCTAGGAGCACCACCAGACTATGGACATGAGATATCAGGGGAGGTTGGACCCCATCAATGATGGGGGCCATCACTCCCCCAGCTTTCCCCACAACCATCACCTCCATCGTTGTCAGGATTCATCTTCAAGTGGCTCGCCCTCATCCAGTCCCACACCGCTGTCAAACATCGGGTAAGTACCGAGACTGCTGGGCCTGGGTCTGATGAAAAAGAGGGATATAGTTTGAACTCCCCCAAAGGTTGCATATACACATTGAACAGGAGAAGGGATAAGATGGAACCTTGTGGTACTCCACAGTGTAATGGACATTTCTCTGTGGGTTTAACTAGAATAATGCTTTTCTCAATGTTACTTTAAATCAAATTTCCTAATTACATGACCTAGGCAGAACAGGATCTTTAGCTCTAGGCTGTCCAGACAAACCTTCAGACCTTGTCCTATGCCAACAGAAGATCAGATAATTTCTCTATGTTGTCTGAATTTAACTGATTTATAAAAAATCACTACATTTCATGGATTTTAACATGTAATGAATTGGATAACACTGGTCTCAAGAAACCTTAATGGTTATCTTGTCCTATAACAATATTCTGCACTTATGTGGTGACACACATCTGAGCTTCTCAGTTAGCTTTAAACGTGTTAATCCACTAAGTATCACAGCCCACAGCAGGCTTGTGAGGTAGGTGTGACCATATTTGTCTTACAGAATGGAGGACAGAGAGAGAGAGAGAGAGAGATAGAGATATAGATATAGATTAACTGACTTATTTATGTTAATGGGGCAGGTCAATTGCACAAATGAGAGGAAGCACTCAAGGGTTCCATTGCCCAGAATCCAGTTTTACCTGCTAGATTGGACTATTTCCTTTTGCTTTTTGGTGTTTTGTAAGAAAATAGTGTGAAAGCCCCTCCACGCAGCTTTGCCAACAGGATTTCCTGCTCTGTATCTCTGCGGATGTTTGCTGGCAAAATTGCGCGTGGGAGGACTTTTAGATCGGCGGCACCCCACGCATACCCTGGCTGCGCATTCCCTCCCGCAGCCAGAATATGCGTGGCGGTTGGGGGGTGGGAGGGAGGTCTGAATACGGCCTAAGTCAGGGTCTAGGAGTCCATAAACAGATAGTCAGGATAAGAGGCCTGGAATCAAAAGCCATGGAAGACCTGCATTTAAACAGGAAGCAAATGCCAAGATCCAGGAAGCTGGTATGTTACTTGGACAAATTCCTTTGCCTGTTGCACCCTCTTACAGCCCTGAGTGGCCAATAGGAAAGGTGCAGACCTTAGCCAGTCAGCGAGCGGTTCAGAGAAGTGTTGCTATGGTCAGTGGAAGGTGAAATGCTGCCAGAGCTGTTCTGTGGGTAGTTCCAAAGTGGCTATGAGATCACAAGGCTCTTGGGGTTTGAGATTGTAGGGCCTTATTACTGGGGGCATAGGGTCACTATGAAACCAACTGGCCATTTTGCAGTCCTGAGCATCATTAGTTCTGATTCTCTATGAAAGAAAGAAACCAGGTCTGCATAATTCTCCCAGAGGATAAAGCTGGAGTGTCCTGCTACTTACTGATGGAGTCTGGAGCCATTCCATTAGCCATTCATCAGGTGCCATCACTCAGCTGACATGAAATGCAGATATCTTTAGGTTCTGCTGTGGGGACTTATTAAACAATCTCCCTTTGGTGCAGTAGTAGGATAACCTTATGCTTCCACGCTCTGTATGTTATTATCAGCAGCTCTATGCAGTCTAGAGAGACAGAGAGCTTCAGAAATCCACACCCAACCCAGCTTATGCCATGAAACAAAAATACAAAACGAAAGAAGAAATAATTCCTTTATTGAAGAAATGGGTCCTAATAATCCTTGAAGATCTAAGGCTGTTGCCAGTTATCTCCATTGGTGAGACTGCAGCAGCAGAAGGAGACATAACTCAGCTCAACAAAACCTAAGACAAAATTCTGGTCTTTCCTAAGGATTTGAGGCTCTAATTGGGAGTGCTCCTTTGCTATTGAAAGTGTTAACATTGTGCCAGGGTGCTTTCACAAGCCTTTATAGAAGTAGGCGTTAGGCAGGCATTCTGGCAGCATAGGTGAACAGGGTCTTTTTAATAAAACTGGGTCACCAAGAGAACAGGTCACCAAGGAAGGCTGAAGTCAGCCAGCAGTTCTGAGGCTGAACATCAAGGAAGGAGCCCATCTAGGGCTGATGCTTCTCATGGTTTAACCCTGAGACTCCTATAGACCAAAATGTGGCCTATGTTGTCAAACTACGAGAAGCACTGGCAGCCCTAGGCCCATCTTGCAGGAGAAAAAGGCTGGGAGCCCAGGCATGTATACTTGGTGATGGGTTACACAGTATTTAAAAGCACTTGGATGGAGGACTAAGACAGTGAGTCTTCTTCCAGAAGAAGGTTGGAGAGTGATCTTGATCCTTCAGGCATTCACAGTAGCTGGGTGTCCTCATACAAGAATTTACCATGAGGTAGCAGTTTCCAGGTTCAAAGCGCTGAATAAACGTTAACTAGTGCACCACTGCACAACTTTAAATTGAGATGGTTAAACTCATCTCACAGGATAGGAAACTAAGGCATGAAAAGGTGAAGTGACTTTCCCATGACTATGAGGAGTCAGTCAGTCATTGGCAGAGCCAGAAACAGAAGACAGGATCTCCTGACTTTTCACCCATCATCATTCAACTAGGCCACAAAATTTTATTTAGAATTGGGTTATGAATGGTGGGTACAAAAGTAAGTAGTGGAAGGGGGGAAAGTGCACCCAAGGCATCTCCTTGCCTGTTGAGCCCCCTGTGGAAGGATACCACAACTACCGTTCTTTTGCTCAAATGAATGCAAGGATTGCTTTTGGTATGCCCTCAGTGGCTGATGACCATCTAAAAATGCAGGCGGAAAGGAGCAGGGCAAGAAACAGCTAATTCTCATGGAAAGAGGTTTGCCAAATCCAAGTTTAAAAAATAAAGGACATTGTTATGGAGATGTGCTATCCTGAAAGAAAGGGACAGCTCTTAAAAAACAGGATGCTTGGTAACATAACAGGGAAAGGAAACTTAAACAGGCTTTATGTGATAATCTAAGCTTTCAATTCGCTTTCTCTGACTATTTGCCCTTGTAACGCTCAACTGCACACATGTTCCTGGAAGTCTGAGCACAAAAGAATCTCCAGAATCTGAACACAAAAGAATGTGTATCAAAACAGGGATGAATATTCATGGGTATTTTTCTCCAGCATTCACCCAGCTCAGTGTGACAGATGAAAAAGAATTGCTTCTGGGCTGAGCTCACAAGCAACGTATCTGCTGCTGTGCTCTCATTCTTGGTTACAAGGAGGCAGAAGCGGACGTTTCAGACTCTGTGGGGCATCTCTGGATGAATAGTCCAAAGAGCTATTTTTCATGGTTTCTGGAAAATTCCTTTAACCATCTCCATGCTGGAAAAATGTGATCTGTTTCCATGATTCATTCTCACTGTCCACCTTCAGGAACTGAATACTCTTCTAAACATGGGGGAAATAATAAGAGGGGACAAAGAGGGGACATCTTGTTAAGGGCAGGGGAAGAAATTAATGCTCATAGCCTAATCAACGTTGTCACAAAGAACTTCCAGCAGTTCTCTGATTCCATGTAGAGTTCAGTGGAAGGAAAAGGGCATTGGGGGAAATGGCTATGGGCTAATTAAATTGAATCACCTTTAGCTCGACTGATTTAATTTGCAGGGCAAAAGGTTTTGGGGCATGGGAAAGCTGTCTCACTGGGACTTCAGGAAGGAAGGAGGAAACCATGTGGTCTGTGTGTCTCTTTCGGTATTTTTAAACAACATGCTACTACAAATGGCCAACCATTGACCATGCATGATCCAACTTCTCATTTGAAGGTGGTGCATACTGGGATACGCGCTCCCATGAGCCGTGGAGCACTCATTCATGGCCACTTACAGGGCACTGCTGAAAAATCTGGAGTGCGCCATGCAGGGCAAGCAAAAATCATGTGTGGGGACAGGTACCCATGCATCCCCTGCTTGTATGAACCAGGGCACCCACCCACTCCAGCAGACAGGTCCATGACCGGCCGCCTCCCTGGTCCTGCCGGGAGCTCTCTTAAGAGCTCTTAAAGGACACACATGTGAAATAGAACACCATGGTAGTTCAAAGTACGACCACCCCAAGCCAACAGTTTGGCGGACAGACGCTCAGACAGCAGCTTCCTGCATGTCCCCCCTCCCCACACACACCCTCTCCCCAAGTATGCACCTTTGTTGTTCCCTGAGACTGCCAGAAGGTACAATGGCTGCACTGGCTCCTGGGCAGGAAGGGGTTACTGGCTGTTGTGGCTTCCTGTTTCCATGGTGTCTGCGGCTGTGTGTCATGACAGAGGGTGAGCAGTAGGGCGGGGCTTGGGGTGGGGGAATGTTGCCGGGTGAAGGAGGGAAGGGAAACAACTGCCCGTGTGAGTTGTTTGCAGGGCCAATCTGGGGTGGTGGGAGTGTGTGGAGGCTGCCTGTGTGGGTGCTCTGGGAGCTGTCTGTTAGAATCCCTCCCTACTCACTCCACATGCATGGGTGCTCTGCAGCCATGCCACTTAGCAGCTCTGGACTCCCTCCCCCCAGCCTTGCTAGTTTAAAAGCATCCTTCAAGCCTCTCTTAGCACTGGAATCCAATGGTCCTATTTGTACAACAGGTGGGCTAGTCCTGTGCATAACTTTATATTCCATTGATTAAATGAGACCCTGCAAACTCTCTCTCGTTCTAGGAGCAGTGTCTCTCTCTGTCTCTGGCAGATGGCATAGACAGCCACTGCCACTGTGTGTGTCTCCCTCATTCATCTTTCTGGAACCCTAGCTATCACAAGGCTAAGGCTTCAACTTGCAGAGAGTGCCTCAGGGTGGCCTGCTAGCACCAAGCCAGGCAGATAAAATGGCAGGCGGGCACTGGTAGTTGGCCCTATTCTAGATGCTACAGAGTGTCAACTTGCAGAGATTGTCCCAGGTGGGGCAGAATAATATGAGAGGAGGGACAGGAGGGAGGTATCAAGAGATGCTCAGCAGGAAGTAGGAGCTGCAAGGCTGTCCCTGGAGTTGGCAGTGTGCACCCTTACTCCAACTCAATTGGCATCTTGTGAAATCCCAGCAGCGACAGACTGACCTTTAGGAACAGCAACTACTCCACCAACCCAGCACCCAGCCTCATACTGTGGGGACTGACAATGTCCCCTGCTGAGGAAACACCTTTTCACTGGGCATGCTGGTTGGTGGGCAGGAGAGCAGTTCCTGGGCCACCTTGGCCAGGCCTTTCTGCACCCAGTACTGCAAGGGGTCATTACCAGAATCAACAGCAGGCTCCTCCAGATACTTGACCACCGCCCTCTCCACAGTGTCAGTCTTCTTGCGGATGTGGATGCTGCTGCTGCCAACCTCCTCCCCAATGACCTGTACCCATAGTGCCTGCCCTGGTGTGCTCCAGTGGGTGGTAGCCAAAGAGCTACTGCTGGCTCTGCTCCTAACATTGCTGCTGGGGGCACTCTGCATCTCATTCCCCCCTGCCGCTAACCCCCTCCTCAGGGCCCTGCTCCTGCCATACAACCCTCTCTGACCTCCACACCCTCTATACCAGCACATGCTTCCTCAGGGTGAAGTCCCTGGAGTGAGTGTAATGAAATTGTGTGTTCTTTGGACCAGTTCAGTGATGACTCATGCAAATGAGGTCAAGAAGGCTGATTTATTATATACAAAGCATAAAGGTAAAAGTAAATACAAACAGTAAAAGCAAGCTCTCTCACATCCCTTTGTGCACGCTGGAAACTCCAATCATAGCTGCGGGAGGATCCTCAGGTGGGCCCCAGGTTCTGCTGCACCCACTCTAGTATGTCTGCCAAGCGGCCAGCAGTGAAGTTCATCTGCCCTGCATCTGCCTCAATCACTGTACTTTATAGTATTCTGGTGTTACACACTCACTTTGCCAATCATATGCATGTGTGACCAATTAGGTAATCCACTATGCAACCCACTGTGTACGTGCTAGATTTATGAGTTGCAGCTGGCCTGGGTCCTTCCTAGCTCCCCATCACTAACATTGATAAGGGAGCTTCCCACACATTCCTGTTCTAGTTCGGCCTTGGCCTTCTAAACAACAATTTATATAATACAAGAAAGTTGCCTAAGAGGCTTACATAAAATACACTCACTGAGAACTGATTTACCCGTTCTCAACTTATATGCTTTTACACACGTCAATCAAGATGGATTCTATAACATATACAGGCCAAAATAAGATGTATAAATGCCCACTAATCTGGCGCCACCGGTGTACAAGAGTCTTCTCGCAATCTTTTCACTACACTCCATCCCTGGATATTCTTCCAGCTGAGGCCTGTACTCCTCTTTCACATTTCTTCAAACGATGCCACATCTTGTGCATGTGAAAACACATGCAAAACATTAAAGAAGAAATTAATAACATAATACTTAATACAATTACAATAGGGTGCAATACCAAATTTAAAAATGCATCTGCCTTAGGGAACCAACCATAAAATATATCCCACCAATGATGAACAGTAAGATGAGTTTCTTCTGTTGCTATCCTTACAAGATTATCTCCTTCATGAGTCATGACAACTTTGTCATGCAACAAATTATGAGCCATAGCTTTCAAATATTGTGTTACCAACTCATTATTCTTTAAAAACTTTCCAAGTTTGTCATAAGTGATGGTCGGGGGAGGGGGGTTGTGGACCTAACAAATTGTAATTCACAGTGTATAAATCTTTAGTGGTAGGGTAATAAGTTCACCATGTCAGTTACTCTGTCAACATTATGTCGACATGCCAAAACAGGGATCCAACTCACCTGCCCTCCATTCCATCTAACAGCATGTGTTGATGCTACACACATACTCTGGGGCCCTATATCATGAAGGATAGTATAATTCATTGGAGATGGGCACCATTTACAAGCACCTGAACTATGTTCCAATGTACAGGGTTCATATATCAGGGTATCACTCAGGCAAATCAATCCATAGGTCCACACCTCACATCTGGTCACCTCATGTGTTCTGTTATTATTATCCACATGAGTTCCATAAAACTGTGGGTGATTTCAGACGTTACGGGCGGGCGGTTCACCACAGTGAACCCCCAGGGGGGTGAACAGCACAACCACGCCCCGGGGTGGAAAACTGACCCAAACAGACGTGACGGGACCTGGACCATGGCCGGGAACCGGGCTGAACCATCATGGACCGGGGCAGCACAATAAACATGCAGCCGAACCCCCGCCGTGGTCAAAACTCCCATAAGGCACCGGGCAGGGGCGGGACACAGACATGGCCGCCTGAGGGCAAACGAAGCCAAGAGGCACACAAGGGAATGCCCACACAAGGGAAATGGGAAGGGAGGGGGGAAGAGGGAGAACAGGCTGACAGGTGCCACACACAGCACACGCACACACACAGCGGACCCGCAGCGGGACACACTGCACGACCACA
>QEPC01014010.1:1416407-1463514 GCA_003113815.1 Sphenodon punctatus
CTCCATACATTGCAACAAGACATAAACACCAAAAAACATGGAAATTATTTCAGAATTTGAGGAATATTTAATATTTTATCTGCATCAACATAAATGTAATATATGTACTTAATTCCTTACCATACATACTATTATTCATTTTTATCAATAACTAAACTTTCACATTTTTTCATTATTAAACTTTCATTTATTATCATAATTCGACAATGAACATTTTTTTCAGAGTGCATTAACTCTGTTTTTACAGAACTGCAAATGATACCGATATTGATACTAATAACAAAAATAAAATGTTTGAAATTGGTATCAGTATTGATATCAGTATCGACAATAACGAAAACGTCTTTGCCAGCCTATCTGAGTGCCCTGCCTTCCCTACTGCCTCTCATGCCATGCTGCCTGTCTTCCCGCCCAAGTTGCAAAGCTCAAAGCCTGCCTCAGTCTGCCTGCCTTCTGCATATGCCATGCTGCCTGTCTGCTCACCCTGTGGGCAAAGCTATAAGCCTGCCTCAGTCTGCCTGCCTTCTGGTCATTCCACGTTGCCTGTCTGCCCCCCATGTAGGCAAAGCTTGAACCCTGCCCCAGACTGCCTACCTCTCATACCACTGGCCTGGTAATCCTGCTGCTGCTGTTTGTTGGTCCATGGGTGTTCTGCCCAAGCAATCCTGCTGCTGCCGTCTGCTGCTGTATGGGAGCTCTTCCCTTTCAAATCCTACCATCCTGGCTCCATGGGTGCTGCACACAGACAAATCCTGCTGCTGCCGTCTCTACTGTTCCATGGGTTCTGTGCCTGGGTAATCCAGTGTCCACTGCTGCTGCCAATGCCGCCTATGCGGTCTGTGCCAAGGGTTCTGCTGCTGGGCAATCCAATGTCTGCTACTGGGTGTCCACGTGATTCACCCCGGGCAAGGCTTGACCAATTGGCAGTAGAGTTTCTTTAGTTCTGTTGAATACGAGCCAAGCCTGCAATGTCCGGGCAACCCAGGGTGCCAAGGGCCAAGCCTTCTTGAGCAACAGGTACACTATGGCCTCCTTGAGGCACCCAGGAACCCTGTCCTCCCAAAGAGAGGCGTTGACTACCCCATCTAGCAATGTCCCCAATGTCTCCCTGCTGGTCTTGAGCAGCCAGAATGGGCACAGATTTAATTCATAAGATGTGACCCTGACAGACCCCAGAACATCCTCAACATCAGCAGATGATAGAGACTGAAACTGATTCCACAAAACAGGACAAGGCAGGGCATTAATTATCTCTAGTTCCCCTACTGTATCAAGTGCAGCGTTGAAGCCGTGGTGAATGCGAGTGATTTTGTCTGTGAAATCGTCAACAAACTTCTCACAGCGAGTGCTGGAAGACTCCAGCTCCAGGTGAAGACAGGCTGGACTGACCAGCTGCTTCACCACCCAGAAAAATTCAGCTAGACGACACTTTGCCGACACTACGATGGCATCAAAGAAACCCAAACCCAAATTCAATTTTAAAACCGAATGACCGAACGGCTGAACATCCAAACCCCGTTCTGTTCTGTTCGCACATCTCTACTGGGCACCTAATTTTGGGGCACGCAAACTGGAGCAGGTTAAAGGAGGGCATTAACAAAGAGGATAAAAGGTCTGAAAAGCAAGTCTTATGAAATAATGGGTACATTTAACCGAAGGGAAGATCAAGGGGGGACTACTGGATAGCCATCTTCAAATATCTAAAGGTCTGTTGCTAAGATGGTGACTCAGGGCTCAAGACAAGAAAGAATGGGCTCAAAAACAAGAAGGTAGATTTTGGTTAAATATAGGAAAAACTTCCTACAAGTGAGAATAGTTTGGCAATGGAACAATTTGCCTAGGGAGACTGTAGGCTTTCTGTTGCTGGAGGTTTTCAAAAAGAGACTGGACAGCCATCTGTTGGGGATGTTGTAGCTGTAGACATCTCGCATCAAAGCAGGGGGTTGGCCCTTGATGTCCATCCAATTCTATGCTTCTTTGCCCTCAAAGATAGGGCATAGCATGGCATAGATCAGGGGTGGGCAAAGTTCTAAACCTCAATAGTTGTGGTACCAAAATCTTCATATGGCCAAGAGCCACAAGAGAAAGACACACATACAGGCGTGCACACACAAACCTCTCCTGCTTTATGATTGGCTGGTGGAACCAGTGCTCTGCAGTCCTGGCTCCTGAGATTCAGGAGTAGCTATAATTCAACTACTTGGACTCAGGTAAAATGAAGAAAAACATTGGCAGCGTGGGGTTCAGGACCATTCCTTCCCAAGAGACACACTTGAACATGGCACACTTGCCTGCACCCCTGGCATAGATCTGTAATCTTGATCTGGCCCCTCCTCTTCTTTGCCCCATCCTGAGAATGGCCCTTAAGCACCTCTGCTCCCAGTCTCTATCCAGCCCATGGAGCTTGTATAATTTTTGTGGCGGTCCTGTAGGAGAAAAAAGGCTCCCCACCCCTGCCCTAGGAGATAATTTTAAAAAAAATGAGGGTTCTAGATCTACCTCCCTCATATAGTGGATAGAAACTGCATCAGTTCATATAATAATGGGTGTCTTTACATGGACCACCCTCTGGGCCTGCTCTGGGGATGACTAGTCCTGCATCCGCCACACGCCCTGACATCACCAGGTTTAAACGGACCCGACGTTGCCATGGCCCGCAGTCTGCCTGCGTGGTGTTCCCCTACTCCACATCATGGAGCTGCGGGAGGATTGGCCACCACTCTAGGCTGCCACTTGCAGCTCTTTGGCGTTACTGGGGCAACCTCCAGCCTGAAGTAGCGTTGCAGCATCCAGGGCCGGCCCTAGGCATGTGCCACATGTGCGGCCACACATGGCCCTGCCACCAGCTGGGGCCTCGCACTTGCCTGGCTGGACAGCAGGCTGCAGCCAGCTTCTCCCCCAGAAAGTGATTCTTCCTCCCCTCCCTGGCTCCAGACCTCATCCCTCACCTGCCTCTGCCTTCTAGTAGTGCTGCTGCAGCAGCAGCAGCAGCGGGGGACACTGGATCGGGCTGGGAGATAAGGTTGTTTACAAACAGCTCCTCCCTGCTGATCAGAAGGTTGCTACCTTGTAAAGAAGGTTCTTCGAGATGGCTCCCAACATTCTCACAACTGAGTTGTGCGTGCTCACCCTGTTCAAATAATAGACCACATGATGGTCTTGAGCTCCTCTGGTATAAAAAGAACCCTCCCCCTCTGAATGACAGTTCCTTTCAACCCTTTCTAGAAATATAAGAAAAGAATTCCATGCGGGGCTGGAAGGGTGGGTGTTGTGAGAATGTTCGGAGCCATCTCAAAGAACCTTGTTTGCAAGGTAGCAACCTTCTGTTCTTCTTCGAGTGGCTCCTCACATGATATTTTTACATGGCTCCGCCGGGTGGGGAGTCCGTGGGCGCGCCAGTGCATGGATGGGGCATGCACACAGCTGCACACACATCCCCACTCACCCACCACTCATCCACACCCACATAGTAACCACCATTTCCCCCGGTTGCTCCGTGCGTGGGGATGAGTGGGGGGGTGAGTGGGGATGCGTGTTAGGCGAGCGCGCACGCACCCCCACTCACCATGGGCGCGTGCACCACGTCATTCACATGGGGTTCCCCCACCCATGAACACACAGAAATCTGCGTGTTTATGGCTGGGAGGAGAGACCCGTGTAAAAAGGGCCACATTCTCACAACTGTCTTACTTATACTATCTTAGGTAGGAATTTAGGATGTAAAGCAATATCTATTCTGTCTTGGAAAATAAATCTGCAAATATGGTTCTGAGATTATTATGGCTGCTATTTCACTAACTCTTCTTAATGAAGTTATTGCTAACAGGAATACTGTCTTTAAACCCGCACCCCATAACCAGTTCATTTGCACCCCCATATAATCAATTCACGCTGCCCCGTGGGCACAAATTAAATGGTTATGGGTGGGGGCAGCGTGAATAGATTATATGGGGGCGGGGGCAGAAATGAACTGGTTATGGGGTGGGGGCAGCATGAACTGATTATGGGGGCACAACTGAACTGGTTATATGTCTCTTTTCATGGCATAATGCGCTTAATAAGCTAGCTGCATTTTGGGTGTCTTGTGTGTGTGATAGCAGCACCTCTGGACTGGTCACACCGCATGCGTGCACAAGGCACAGGCGGCACTGGCAGCAAGAAGCAACAGGCCCTGGAGGCCAGACTGGCTAAGCTCACCCCCTGGCCCCTCCTCCAGTAAGGCAGTGGACGCAGTCAGTCTCTCTGTGCCTGTGTCACTGCCCGCTTGGCTGCCCCTGCAGTGGAACCACTCCTGGGGAGTGGTGGTAGACACTCGGCTGGGGAGGGGGGGAAGCATTAGGAGGCCATGCTTCTCCATGGTTGCTCGGAGAGGTGGAGAATGGGAATCCTTCCTGTCCAGAGGGAGTAAGTTTTATGTAAATGTATACATTTGCATAATTAGGTGGTGCCTAATTATGCAAATTAGGCCCCTCACCAAGACTTCGCACATGGCCTCACAAACCCTGGGGCCAGCCCTGGCAGCATCCCACCCACTAAGTAGAGCTAGTGCTTCGGGTCTGGGTGACTCGCTCCGCCCGTAGTGCTCTGGGATGTTCCAGAGCACTGCAAACAGAGCTGCCCCGGAGCATGGACAGCCTGCCCTGCTTCCGCTCCACCTCACCCCCGGGCAGGCCTCCTTTAAACAGATGGCCTGCCCAGAGGTGAGACGGAGCAGAGACAGGGCAGCTGTCCATCTCAACATACCCATTGCCACACTATTTACCTTGGTCCACAGCTTCAGGGTCTCTGTACAGTTTCCCCCTTGATCCCTTGAGAGTTTCACATGTAAATCACTGGGTTAGAAATTTTTAAAATTACCCAGAGCAAACAGGGTATTTAAATAATATACCAGAATAAGGCAGGTGGGGGTGAGGGTTTTATATATAAAAGAGTCTCTCTCTCACTTAACTTAGAAGAGCCCCTGCTCCAGGCCCATTCCTTTGTGCAATCAGTGAAACTGAGCATGCACTTGTGATAATTATATATTGGTATATTGCGCCGAGTCCTATGCCTAGTATGTCTGAAAATTTGACCTGGCTCTTTTCATTGCAGCCTTCTGCCCATAATGGGGAATTGGAGACCTTTTTTTTTTTTTTAAATGCAACTCCTATATAATTTATTTTTCCTTTGATTTGATAGCTTGAAGTTGGATGACTCATTGATTAGTATTTATTGCTTTGATTGTCAATTGCTCTTATGTATGTTCTAACAAAGACTGGGGGATATAAATAAATCAGTTTATTTAGTTTTCTGTACTGTTGATACGTTTAATAAAATTAATTGAAATAAAGGTTGTAAACACCCATATGCTTCCTCTTACTCATTCAACTACTCAACAGGTGCATACTGTGAATGTCAATTTTGTAAGAGAAATCCACAGTCTTAGAGCTAGCCCTTTAATTAGGGTGTGTGTGTGGGTAGAGCTGAAACTAGTAGGTAGCTTCTTACTCATGAGTAAAACCTGCAATTGTGGGTGCTTGTGTCGGGTTCCTACTTGTGATGAGGGGGCGGGGGGGGGGGGGGGGGGGGGGCAGGAGGCTCTGGGTGGTGGGAGAAGCAGGTGGTGTGGGAAGAGGGGCAAGGTGTCTTTGCAGGCTGCAGATGAGTCTCTGACTAGGGGCCTCTGTGAGCTGTAGTTCCGATAAGCTCTGTCTTCCTTTTCCCAAAGCTCAAGGAGCTTTTTGGAACTACACCACTCAGAAGCCCCCTGTCATCCCTCAACCTTCAGACAGTGCCTGGCTGGGCCTTCTGGGAGTCAGAGTTTACCGAGTCAGGCACTTGATTAGCTCCACATCCATGGAAACACTGGGTGAAACAAAATGTGATGAGATCCCATTATGGCCTGCCTGGGCCAGGGACTCACCGTCACTGGTTTCTGGGCCACCAGATGTGGCTATAGCAGGCCCATGTGTTTGCTTGCACCATCCCCACTGTGGTGCAGGGGGTGCCATGGCTGGCCAGCACGGCTGCTCGTGGTGGTGGTGGTGGGGGTACGGCACTGGGGGCATGCTGGAGGGGAGGCTGCAGGGCCGTGCATTTGTTGGGGGTGCAGGGAAATGCTTGCCGGCCACAGCTTGGTTACCTGATCCCACCAGGGCTGCCCTCGGCCCTCCCTCCCCGAGCCTGTAGCTGGTGTGCCGGCTGCACTTTTGGTTTCACCCAAGGTGAGACTTGCCACATTAGCATTTAAACAAAGCTTTTACTGTCATATGTACTAGGAAAGGATGACAGTTGCAAACTCAGAGGGTGGAGGCATATATAGCATGTAAACACCTAGGAGGAGATGAATCATTTAATGGGATCAAAGGAATTTAAATTGGAAGGATTGAAGAAATGTTGCGATGTCAGAAAAGTACTTCCTAAAGGAAAGATCTGCTAGACCAGTGGTGAGCAACCTGTGGTTGTGTGTTGCCTCCCAGAGGTAAACTTACAACCTCCTTTATTCTAGGGGTCGTCAGCTCAACCTGAACCCCAAAGCACCCAAATGCAACTGCCAGGTATGATTTTCAGCCTACCCTTTCAGCCTCAGGTTGGTTTGGGTTGCCGATTGGCAGGAGTGGCCCCACTTCCTGCAGTGCGCTGTGTTGTTACAGGGCTAGACCAAAAACAAGGGGTGGAAGGGGATGCTGGAGTGACATTATGACACAGGACAAGAGGACATTGTCCCTGCCCTTTCTGACATGACCTACTCCTTGTAGAGACAGGGGTTACATTCATGGTGTGGTTCAAACTTTATAAGAACCTGGCCTCTTGGGTCAGGATCTATACTGGAGTCTTGTGGCCTATGGCTGGTATTTGAGGGCTAGATCTATAGCCTTCCAATTAGTATAGGCTGCTCATCAATGTACTAGGCAATCAACCCTCCATTGGAGGATGCAGTGGAGAACATGCTGCACAGACCTAACTTATCTGTTGACTAGATCAACAAAAATGCGTTTCCAGTCCGCATTTCTGTGACTCACTCTATCATGAATGCAGTGTAATATGTAAGAGAGAGGGAGGAAGGGGAGACCTCATCTATACGTAAAGGGTACGATTTCCACCATGTCTTTCAGGTTTACAAACACGTCTGGTTACAGTTCTTCATGAAAACCTGCTAGTTTTGTGCACATGTAACCCATGCTCTTACTGCTTTGTTGGACAGCTGAATTGAAGGACTATAATTATAAGCATTTCTATGTTAACCAGTAGAGGGCAGTAGTAGGGTAATCACCTCATCCTCCTCTCTCTCCTATATGGTCTGAGCATGCTCAGACCAGCACTCTTAGGATGGGGCTGGCTGTTCTCAGCACCTTCTAGAAGAGTCCAGCCTGAACTGGAAGAGTGTAGCTGTCTCAGATGGGTGGAGGAGGCCCTGTTCAAGGACTGTTATTCACAGGCCAGATCTGAATATTTACAGGAGCTGATTTCAAACCTTACCAGGAGAAGTGTCCCCTTTCTTCAGCTACAGCCTGCAGCTTGGAAACCTTTTGTCCAGCTTGGACACTTGCACAAGAAGTGGAACTGTGAGCCTGTTTGTTCTGTCTGGGACAAGTGAGATTTTATGAAGCCCAGTGTCTCACCATGTGTTTCATACATGCTTGTGTGTGTGTTTTCTACGTACATTGATTTTCTTCTTCAATTGTTTTGGAAGGAACTGGTGTTTGTTCAGTTAAATGATTTTATTTGTCTTGTTATTAGTATTATTCAGAATGCTTCATGCTATATGTCTAAATATCATGTTTCAAGTATAAAGAAATCATAGCTTTCTTTTGTCCTGCAACTACTGGTGGACAAAGTTCTGCTGTCAAATGTCAGACTCTCGGGCAGGGACCATGCCGACCTTATTTTTTGCAAAGCGCCAGGTACATCACTGGTGCTATATAAATGCTTATAATAATAAAATAATAATAATAATAATAATAATAATATTCTTGCAATTTTTTTTGGGGGGGGGGAGTTATAGTGGGTTACACACATCTGTTTCGTCCTAGGTGAATGCTAATTCAGTGTGCAATAATGCACACTTTTTGTCTGCATTTACATTCAACATGTAATAAAACATATGTGTTTGTGTGCCCTTACACTTAACATGTAATCAACTAACATGCTCAGACTATCTATCTGGCTCACAGAATGTACAGTAGGGTGGAGCATATATGCAGTAGGGATGGGCGAACAGAACGCGGTTTGGATGTTTGGTCATTTGGTTCGAAACCCGAGTTCGAGTTCGATGGTTCAGTTCAGCCGAGTTTGGTTTGTCCGAACTTGGCTGAACAGTCAAAATAGCAAAACCGAATCGAAATCGAAACCTAACTTTTGGCCCTGGACGTTTTTCCTGCCTCCGAACTCATCCAAACACGACCGAACTGTTCGGTTGTTTGAGAGTTCGGTTCGGACGTTTGGTTCGGACATCTGAAGAGACCGAGTTTGCTCCGAACTCCCGAACCGTGTTTGTCCATCCCTAATATGCAGCTCATATATTTTTAAGAAGTTAGGGAGGCAATTTGGTTGGTCGGTTGGGACAGGGGTTGGTTGGGCTTTTGGGTAGGGTTGTGGGGTGGGAGTTTTTATTGTTTGAATTTTATTATTGTTGTTTTATTAATTGTGAGCTACCCTGAGCCTCTACAAGAAGGATGGTGTATACATTCAAATAATAAATAGTAATAATTTGTTTCTCATGGCGTATGAACCAAATAATTGACTCTTCATCACTGCTGCTTTGTTTTTTTTAAAGATGAGGGGGCTGTTCATTGATGGATTACTGTTACTGAAGGGAATATGCTAAGTACATCCAGTAATTCAGATGTGGGGAATGTCAGTGCATGATCCAGATGTAGCCCATGGTAGCCCTCCATCAGATCCCTGGAGGCTCCCTCAAACATACATTGCCTGAAGTCCACTATCAATTTCCTGGAAGCCACAGGCAGATGCCATAGAATCAAACAAGAGGGAAGCCTCTAGGAGCGAAGGAATATTTCTGGTCAGGAATGTTGCAGGATGCTCCAGGCTAGAGTCCCCTCCCAGCCCGCCTGATGCCGAGTCCCCGCCGACCGGGGAGAAGAAAATAAAATAAATAAATAAATTTTAAAAATCACACCGGCCGAGCCTGGGCTCATGTGCAGAACCAGCTCGAAGAACCTTGCCTGAAGTAGCAACCTTCAGAAGGTTGCTACTTCAACAAGGTTCTTTGAGCTGGCTCAGAGCATTTTCACTGGTTTGTGCGTGTGCACACACAAGTGACTCCCCCTCCCACCCCCCGAAGGCTTCTTAAGGAAGCCTTCAAGATCAAAAGAGAGGCATTCTCCCTTTATGCGGAATGGGTGGCTAGAAGCACCATCCATTCCGCTTAAAGGGACCCCGCAATGAAAGAGTGCCAGCAGGGGACACTCTTTCATTGTGGGGGCCGGGCAGGGGGAAACTCCATACCTGGTCGCCCAACACGGGCGCCCCCGGGTATGGGGGGGGAGGGAGGCTGGGAGCTGCCACACGCGCAGCTCCCAGTCTCCCCCCCTCCCTGAGTCCCTTGCTCCAGGCCCCGCATGAAGCAGTGTGCGCGGGAGCAGCAGGAGCCGAGCCTCCTGCTGCTTTTCCGCGTGCTGCTTCACGCCCGGCCCAGGCAGCATGCGGGGAAGCAGCAGGAGGCTTGGCTCCTGCTGCTCTGGCACGCACGCTGCTTCAGCCGGGACTGAGGAGGAGGTGAAGTTACAGTGACCAGTCAGCGAGGACAACTGACAGCGATGAGGGAGCCAGCCTGTGGTGAGTAATTTAATTGTGGGGGGCCCAGGGGTGGGGACCTGCTCGGGGGGAGCGAGGGGAGACCTGCGAGGGGAGGAGGGAGCGAGGGAGGCTGGGGCCCCCTCCTCTCCCCGAGAACCCAGGAGCCCTGGCTGGGAGCCAGGGCTCCTGGGTTCTCGGGGAGGGGAGTGGAGACTAGTAGGTTGGAGCAGGGGGGCTGGGAGCCAGGACTCCTGGGTTCACTGGGAGGGGAGTGGGGGGCTAGTGGATTAGAGCAGGGGCCCGGGAGCCAGGACTCCTGGGTTCTCTGGCAGGGGAGTGGGGGCTAGTGGCTTAGAGCAGGGGGGCTGGGAACCAGGGCTCCTGGGTTCTCAGGGAGGGAAGTGGGGGCTAGTGGCTTAGAGCAGGGGGGCTGGGAGCCAGGGCTCCTGGGTTCTCAGGGAGGAGAGTGGGGGCTAGTGGGTTAGTGCAGGGGGGGACTATGTGTGGTAAAATGGAGGTTTGGAAATCTTGAGAGAGATGTCACTGTAAGTCATGCGATTTATTTCAGTTGTGTTCAAAACGCTGGAAATGGGATGTGCGTGGTAAAATTGGAGTCAGGCTGTGACTGGGGTGCTTTACAAGGGTGGGTCCCTGTGTTTTGGGTTCATAAATTATTTATTTTAAGCTTGATGTGCATGTAGACTGTTTTCTTCCATCTGATGTTAACCCTGGGAATTCCTTGCTGTTGGGTTTTGCGCCAGTGTTTTGGGTGTTTCCTTGTGTTTTGGATTTATAAATTATTTATTTTAAGCTTGATGTGCATGTAGACTGTGTTTTCTTCCATCTGATGTTAACCCTTGCAGCTGGGTTATGCCATGCCACTGGCCTACCATCCCCCAGGCTCTGCCTACCCTCCCCCTGGCTCCACCTACTGTCCCCCTGGCTCCACCACTAAGCCCGCCGACCTGCCAGCGACTTTGCCGTGGGCGGGCTGGCCTGGCCTTACTGCCCCAGTGCCCCTCCAACATAAAAACTCACCAGCCATCCCCACAAACCGGCTATACCCCCCTGCTGAGTGTTCTGTGGGGGCAGAGGGGAAACCCCAGTCCAGAACGATCCTGAAATATCCATCTCCCAGGATGATCCAGCTTGTAGAGCTTTCTGGACTGTGTTGGGAGTCAGGGTAGTCCCTCATCCCTGCAATAATTTTGGAGTTTTCCAGAATGAGGAAAGAAATGGAAATTACTTTTTACATGCATGGTTTATAATACTTTTATATGCACAGTTTATATTATATTTTACATACACAGTTTATATTTTCAAGTGAAGTTCTCATTCTGTTTCTGATCCTGGTGGTGTCTCAGAGTCATGGCCTCCATGCCAGCAAACCTGGTGCCTAAGAGAGATAGGTGTAGGGTGGGCATATGTCCCCTTTTTTTTTTTCTTTCTTTTTTTTTTTTTTTTAAGAGATGCTTATGAAAAATACATGCACGACAACCAATACAGCCCTGCACCATGTATTTTTCATAAGCATTCTCTTTTTTTTAGCTACCTGAACCCAAAAGTACCCAAATGAAGGGCAGAGATGATGTCCTCTTGTCCTGTGTCATGTCACTCCAGCACCCCTTTGATTTTGGTCTACCCTTGTAACAACACAGTGCACTGCAGGAAGTGGGGCCACTCCTGCCAATCTGCAACCCAAACCAGCCTGAGGCTGAAAGGGTAGGATGAAAATTATACCTGGCATTGGCATTTGGGTGCTTTTGGGTTCAGGTTGAGCTCACGACCCCCTAGGATAAAGGAAATTGTAGGAGGTTCTTTGCTACCATCATATCATCTGCAAAGTCTTGTCCAGCTGAGCTTTTCTGGGTGGTGAAAGGGCTGGTCAGTTCGGACTCTCTCCACTTGGAACTGGAATCTTTCTGTGCTTGCTTTGACATGTTTATTGACTATTTTGCAGACAAAATTGCTTGTATTCACCACGTTTTCGATGCTGCACTTAATGCAGTGGATGTACCCAAGGTTATGAATGCCAATATCGCCCACTGATGTGGTGAAGGCTGTGAAGGCTACAACTTGCGAACTGGTTTTCTGCCCATCCTGGCTGGTGAAAGCCAGCCAGGAGATGTTGCGGATGTTGTTGGCAGTGGTGGTCAATGCCTCTTTTGTGGAGGGCAGGGTTTTGAGGTGCCTGAGAGAGGCTGTTGTCCGCCCATTGCTCAAGGAGCCATCTCTTGACGTCGACTCCCTTGCCAGTTATTGGCCAGTCTCTAACCTTCCCTTTTTAGGGAAAGTTAGAGCTGTGAATCAAGGAGCACACACAGACTCTGAACTTGGGTTGTGCGGTTCAATAACCTTCCCTTTTTAGGGAAGGTTATTGAACGGGTGGTGGCTCAACAGCTCCAGGGGCATCTGGACTGCATCGGTTTCCTTGATCCCTCGCAGTTTGGTTTTCATCCAGGTTATGGCACTGAGACAGCGCTTGTGGCCTTGGTTGATGATCTCCGCTGGGATTCTGACTGAGGTTGGTTCACCCTGCTGGTTTTGTTAGATCTGTCAGTGGCTTTTGACATGATTAGCCATGAGATGTTGGTGACTCGCCTGCGGGACCATGCTGGGGTGGGTGAAACTGTTCTTGAATGGTTCCGCTCTTTCCTGGCCAGTAAGACTCAGCATGTGGTACTGGGGGATTCTACATCTTCCCCTTGGGATCTCACGTGTGGAGTTCTGCATGGATCCATTCTGTCCCTTCTCGTATTCAACATGCACATGCAGCCTTTGGGTGAGATCGTGAGAAGATTTGAAGTTGGGTGCCATTAGTATGCTGATGACACCCAGCTCTACCTCTCCTTTTCATCTGACCCAGGCCCCGCAGTCTCGGTGTATACCCGCTGTCTGGCTGTGGTGGGGGATTAGATGAGGGCGAGCTCTCTGAAGCTGAATCCCAATAAGACAAAGGTGATGTTGGTGGGAAGGGGTGAGGGAGTGGAGGCCCCCCATCATTGATGGGTTGCATCCCTCCTTGGTCCCTCAGGTTCAGAGTCTGGGTGTGCTCCTTGAGTCACAGCTCCACCTGGATGTCCAAGTGGTGACTGTGGTGAGGAGTGCATTTTGTAAATTACACCTGGTTCACCATCTTTGACCTTATATCTTGGGCTCTGAGCTAACCACTGTCATCCATGCATTCATCACTTCGAGATTGGACTACGGCAATGCACTCTACGTGGGGCTACCCCTGGTGACAACCCAGAGACTGCGGCTGGTGCAGAATTGGTGGCCCAACTCCTGAGGGGGACGGGCCACCATGAGCACATAACACTGGTGCTCCAGTTGCTGCACTGGATGCCAATAGTCTTCTGGGTCAGATTCAAAATGTTGGTTATTACCTTTAAAGGTGCACCGTGTGGGGCAAGCTAAAAGAGTGCATTGCAACAAGCACCCATGCATCCCTTGCCCGTATGACCTGGGGTGGCCACCCACATCAGCAGATGGGTCCCCACACTCAGAGGCACGGTGGGTGGGGGACATGGCCTTTGCAAGCCACAGGATCTGGCTGTGAATGCTGGGGAGCCTGGTTTCCCAGCGCTCATGCTGTGGACATGTCAATTTCAAAGGCCAACCCAGCATGCTTCCCCCTCGCCCACGGTCTGTGGCAGGGAGGGTGGGGTGTAATGTAGCTGCCGTGGTAACCATATGTTAGAATCCCACCCCACGCACTCCCTCCCCATGCACTCCATTTGAGTGGTTGCTTGGCAGCTGTGCCACTCAGCAGCCTCAGACTTCTCCCCCCCCCACTCCAGCATTGCTCATTTAAAAACACCCATAGAGATTCAATGATTTTAAAGGGCAGAGAGGACTGGACCACTATGATCTTCTAATCTGGCCATCAGCACAACACACAAGCCAAAGACCTTCACCCTGTCATTCCTGCATCAATAACTAGCAGATTAGGTAAAAGGACAGTCAAATTGCCTTAGCAAAAGCACACACAAACCTTGCTGAAGATATAGTGCAAAGGAGTCACTGTTAAACCACCTAGCACATCATCTAGACAATCTACTCCCTGGATCCCATATACACTTTTTTTCATTGTCTGCTCGCTCATTTCTTTAGAAGTACACTACTACCATTCATCTTCAGCGTTCAGTTTTAACTCTGACACTAAATGAACATCAGGGAGCAATCCATTTAAATGAAAAGTCACAATCATTATTTAAATTAGGGGAAAAAGCCCTCTGAATCCAATGAGAAATGAGTATTAATAATTAGCATGAAATGAATGGTCTGAGATTTGTTAATGGCATATAGAACAGATAACACAGTGGTACTTCCGCTGATCTCTGATACTTCGCCTCTGCTGTTGCTGATTTTCAAAACAGATTGACTGGAGATCAGAATTTCCATCTTGTCAGAAATTTAGGCTTTTGAAAATTAATATTGGGTTTGGAATCAGAAGAAGTTGATAATTTTAAAAAAAATTAAAATTAAATGTTTCAAAATGTCTCAATGCAGAAGTGCAGAGGGGAATATTTGGATACTTTCAATTGAAACCCAACAGTAGTGGTTGTCTCACACTGATATTTTGATTTAAAATGCTAGTTTGTTTCTCTGGATAAGGAGGAAAGAAAAATTATCAGTTGACCATTTATTAATCCGAAGGTTTCACGTAAGGATAAATACAAAATGGTCAGATAAATAAATCATCACTGTGTACATTTTAAGTAAACAGAAAATATTTCTTTCTCCCCCCCACAAATCGTTGGTTTGAGAAAAAAAATCAAATAGAAATTTCCACAATTTCCAAATTTAATTGGAATTGACGTTTACCTAAGGCTGTGCATGGAGGCAAGTACTTGTATCTGTTTGTGGTTTTAGTATTTGCATTTGTTTCTGTTTGTATTTGTATCTTTGCCGGTGTCCGTTGCCAATGGGGAAAACACATTGAACACGGGTCTCTGTGTATGGGTTGTTTTGGCACATATGTGCGGTCAGGCTTTGCCAGTTTGATTGGCCTATAAGGAAAGGAAAATGCAGTTAAAAGAAAGAATTGCTTTGGAGGAAGATCCTCATTGTGGGTGCTAGCAACATCTGTTGACTTGATGTGTGTGCCAATCAGGGGTGGAGTCTAGCTACAGTGTCTCTTTTCTCATTCCAGGAAGAACCAAACCAAATCTCAAGATACAAAGGGACTTGGACAACTGCTCTGCTCCTGCTCTGCCTCACCCCCAGGTGGCCCATTCGTGTAAAGGCAGGTCACCCTGGGGTGAGACGGAGCAGGAGCAGAACAGGCACTGCTTGCTCTGGGCCAGCTCTGCTTGCAGTGCTCTGGAACATCCTGGAGCACCGCAAGTGGAGCAGACTGCACAAACCCAGAACACCGGCCGGGGCGGAGCACTGGTCTATCTACTCAAGGACAGGCTGCTCCAGCTTCACTTCGAGCTAGGGATTGCCCTGGCAACAACTATAGAGCTGCAGGTGGAAGCATAGAGCAGTTGGCGATCCACCCGCACGTCAATGCAGGGGATGAGGGCGCTGCATAGCTGGTGGCCACCTCTGTCTAAACCCGCTGCAGCCATAGCAGACTCAGGGGTGTCCATCCTAGGTCCCTCTTAAAACACCCAACATTTAAAATCTTTACTAAAAGGTTAAAATGAATCACTACAATTGAGTCAATGAACACAACAGAATAGCAAGCAGGCACCAGCCCCTGGCAGCCTGTAACCCTTATACAGGGAGCGAATACCTGAGAAGGAGGAGAAGGTAAAAATCAGGTGGTTCCAATAAGCTCCTTCAACCAGGACCCAAGTAGCAAGCAGACACCAGCCACAACAGAATAAAGTATGAAATCACTATGAAATAGGAGTAGAGAGATATGAATGGCATAAAGTATAAAAGTAAAATAAATTATGGTTACATTAATAGTAAAGAAGGAGCTTAAGAACCCATAAGACTTTCGAGTTGTTCTGTACTTAGCTGGCCAGGCTGAGAACAAACAATAGCTTACCCAGAACCTAAGTCTGAAGAGGAAGAAAGAACTTGCAGAAGGGATCTTCAAAGGTAGACACTAGGAACAGGGAACCAGTCACAATTATTCCCCCTGCTCTATTTGTTCATTTCGTCACCGGTCTAACCTAACTGTGGTCGCTTTTAGACGAGACAAATTTTGCGCATGATTGGTGAAAAATGTGCGTGTTTTAATGCTCGTTTAAACACCTAAACCATTTAAAATGCACATTTGCCATGATCGTGTAAAAGCCAAAACCGTTTTGAATGTGGTTTTGTCTGATTCCAAACCAGTTTTGAGCCCCTTTGATGATCGGGGGATGCCAAAACCGGTTTTAAAAAATGCGCATTATTTAAATGTGCATTTACAAAACCACATTAAAAGTGTCTCATCTAAAAGCATCCTGTGAGCATGGATATTAGATCCATTGACTGACAGCTTCTTGCTTATGATGTTCTCCTTTTCCCCAAAATATTATGATGGAATGGTTTTCTTTCTGATTGGGACACTGAGCTCCAATCTCTGATCTACAGCCATGTTAAGTATTCACTGTACGCAACCATGAAAGATATACAGTGCCAGATAGTCTTACACTGCTTTTAGACGAGGGTGGTGAAAGCGCCTCCGCAGCTGCGCGTTAAGACAGAAGCTGCGCTGCCGGAAGTGATGTGCTCCCCGTTGCCGGCAACGGTGGCGGTTGGAGATGCGGCGCTTTGCAGAGGCGCGTTCTGGAAACCTGAAAATTGAGGTCTCCAGAACACGCCTCTGCAAAGTGCCATATCTCCAGCTGCTGCTGTTGCCAGCAACGGGGAGCACATCACTTCCGCCAGCGTGGCACAGCTTCTCTCTTAACATGCCGCTCCGGAGGTGCTTTCAGCACCCTCGTCTAAAAGCGGTGCCACTCTTTAGCTGCTTCAGCAATTTACCAGTTCCCCTTTAACTTTTTCCAAGAAACCTTTAACACATAAACAAGTTCCCTGCCAGTTCCTTTTAGGGAAACATTGAGGAACAGATGTACCCACAAAGTCTAAGTCCACACATCTCCAAGGAGGTTTGGGAAGAGGCAGCATCAGTCACACTCTGGTAGAATGGTCTTCAGAGAGAAGTACAAACAGCACCTTGTACTTCATTAGGCCTGATGTAGTGGTTCAGAAGTGCTCCTCGGGAGCTCTGTAAGATGCGTGGAGTGGTAACACCTCCTCAGACTTTAATGGCACAATGCAGCCTCTCTCCCCCTTTGTAGCATCAGGTACTCCCCAGACCTGGAATCAGGTTATTACAAGTCTAAACCAGTTGACAGTTGGATCAGGCATACCCATTTCTCTCTTCAAACCTGACCTTGAGGGAAGCCTTTTAAGAATAAAAAGGAGAGTTCATTCAGTATCCATTCATGGGTGACACTGCTGATTAATTCCAGATGTGAAGTATAAAAAGCATTTGAGGATCCTTAGGTAAAAGATGTATAAATACAAAAACAGCTGTAATTTTATTGTATCTGCCCAGGAGCCACCAAGCCTCTAAACCAGCATGAGATAATGGGAACTTTTGCATTGTTGAACCAAAAGCCTTGGTAATCTCCATATCATTGATCTGGAGTCAACCACTCCCTCTGGGTTCAAGAAATTGCAACCTCTGTTAGCCTTTCCATCAGAGGTCATAAGATCCAACTGAATATCTCTGAATATCTCCTTAAATACACCACTCTTTCTTTCTCCTGGACTATATTTTTCCACCAGTTACAGAACCCTAGAGGATCTATGAAGAGATATGTGTTTGATTCTTAGTCAGGCATTTCTCAGTTAAGTTTAACTTGCCTTCTTCACACTGCAGTAGCTGGCATGATTCAACTTACATGTCAGTGGTGCAAGAAGCAGTCCCTTCTGCCCCTCTCTTGTGGAGAGTTAGATACTGATTGAAAGGAGCTTAAAAGCCACAGACACCTCCTTTGCCACAGCTCCTGACTGAGTAAGATGAAGAGAAGCTCAGCTTTTTCCCTCCAGCTGCCCTGAAGGCTACAGTGCCTTGCTGATCTCCTTGTTGCTCTAAGTTCTCAGCAAGGAGGTTGGGGACCACTGCTCCAGCCTGAGACATTGCTGGAATTAAAGGAAGAATGCCCTCCCTTGCTCTGCTCGTCTTCTAAAAGGCTTTTCTCAGGCTTCTGAAGGGGTTTTCCTACTGATATTTAACCCACTTTAGTCATTCCTTCCTGACAACAGATTATCCCAAGCAGAAGGAAACAGCGGTTCATCTCACACAAATCTGCATTCTCCCTAAGGGCACATTTCTAGTAGGTTAGATTCAATAGATAGTCAACAAGGGGATAGAGAAAAATAATCCTAATTACTTCTTTCAAAAAATTTGTATTTGTTGGAGGGTAAGGCAGATCCAAGGGGAATAAGTGGTCCCTGAGTGAGTCCATCCATTGCAACCCCTGTTCCAACACAATCAGAACTCTCAGTGGGTCACTGGGAAAAAACACTTTGCACAACCAGTTTGGCCATCTTTTTGATGCATGTGACTCACCCGTTCCCAAGCAGTTTTGCCTTGGTCCTGCCTTACCCTGCCTCCATTAAGATAGTTAGGACCAGCACTGGAAGCAAGCAAGAGCGTGGCTCTTTGTTAGGGCTGTGTCAGACTGCTACAGAGAAGGACTATGGGAGGTTCACCCACTCATTAGGGTATGGCAAGGTTCCTGACCTTGGACACAGCTTCACACCTGTGGGGGTTTTAGGTCTGGCCTCCCATGATCCCTTATAGCCAGCCCAGGCCTTCTAGTGGGGTGTCTCCCAATAAGCAGTGGGTCCCCAAACTCATACAACTGTAACATAAACCACATTCTCCACTGGCACAACTAATAAGAATTCTCCCACCTGGGATTCAGCTCAGCCTCTACTGCCTGCTTCTTAGTTCTTCATTGGGGAGGTTTTCCAAAGTCCAGCCTTTTCCCAGCTGTATTGACAGGTTTTCCTTCCTGGCCTCCTGGCCTTTGTGTCTGCTATAAAAAGTCTCAACTCCAGGCTGCTTCCAGCTCTACTTCCCAGAACTCTATGGACAGCAGCTCAACACCTCCCATGTGCGCTGTGTGTGTGTGCAGCTTTCTCTGCAACAGCTCCCATCGTTGGCTTCCTGTTTCCTTTTTATGCAGGTGGTGCTTCTTGATTGAGCAGTGTAGCTTGGTTCTTAAAGGGGCCACAGTCCTTAGTGGTTTAACCCTTTGTATGCTGCCTCTCTTAAGACTCTCTTAAGGGTCAATCTTGGGGTGTCCCTGTGCCTCTGTCACAAGGACATAGTGGAATGGGGAGGATAAGGAAACAATTATGGAAGAACCAGTGTGATGTTGTGGATAAGGTGCTGTACTTGGACCAGGGAAGAACAGGGTTCAAATCCTACCCATGAACTCAGTGTGTGGCCTTGAGCAAGTCACAACCTCTCAGACCGCTTTTAGACAAGCAGCTGTACTTACCGGCTTGAAGGAAGTGCTTCCTGAAAAGCTGTGCAGGGTGCGTTTAGATGCACTGGATGTAGCCGGCCACCATAGGAATCGCAGCTTGTGCAGTCATTTGGAATAATACAGCTTCAAAGAGACAGCATGAGCTGCAATTCCTATGGTGGTCGGCTACTTCCGGTGTGTCTAAACGCACCTAGCATGGCTTTTCGGGAAGCGCTTCCTTCAAACTGGTAAGTACAGCTGCTCATCTAAAAGCAGTCTCAGTCTAGAAAGCCAGTGTAGTGTAGTGAATAAGGTGCTGGACTTGGCCCAGCACTTGGCCCTGGGAAGTGCTTTTTATACTAACGGAACTCAAGACCATCATGTGGTCTATTATTTGAATACGGTGCGCATTTGAATATGGTGCGCATGCTATGCACAACCCAGTTGTGAGAATGTTAGAAGCCATCTCGAAGAACCTTCTTTACAAGGCAACAACCTTTTGATCACACACATGGGGGGAGAAGTTGTTTGTAAACACACAGCTTTATCTCCCAGTCCGATTGGTGTCCCACCAGCCCACTGCTGCTACTGCTACAGAGCTACTAGCAGGCAGACAGCAGAGACAGGTGAGGGATGGGGACCCAGGCAGCAGCCTCCAGTCGTGCAGGGAGAAAAAGGAAAAGAGAGGGGTGGCACCGGGGCCAGGATTGCCACCGCCCAGAAAACACCACTGAAGGCCCGGGCATCCTGTTCGTTACTTTGACATTTTATACATGTTATTAATAACTTCTACAAGGATGTGGTCAAGAAATAGAGACTTGCTAACAGTCAATAAGATCTTTTGTAGGGCTTCATACCATATTTAGTTTAGAATCTTTGCTACTTATGAATAATTATAAGATTTAGAATTCAGACAAAATTGGTATATCTGCCCAGATTGGACACCCCTATAAAAATAGCTGATCTGGTCCATAGCTTCTCTCGCTTCCACAAAAAGCCACTCATTCACCTATCCAACCAATTTCTCCTCCCCCCTCTCTCTCCTTCCATACCTTTGAGGCTCACTCCGTGCGCCTCTACTCCCCCCTCCATCTACGTGTTGCTGTCATCTACCGTCCCCCTGGTCCTCTCTCCTCCTTTCTTTCTGACTTTGAGTCCTGGCTCACTTTCTTCCTCTCTGTTGATATCCCCACTCTCATCCTTGGTGACTTCAACATTCATGTTGATGACCCATCTCAGCCCTCAGTCTCTCGCTTCCTCTCCCTAGCCTCCTCCTTCAACCTCCACCTTTGGACCAACTCCCCCACCCATACTAATGGCCATTCTCTTGATCTTGTCCTCTCTAGAAACTGCTCTGTCGCTGATCTCTCCTTCGATCCTCATCCTATATCAGACCACTTCCTTGCCTCTTTCAACATTTCCCACTGTCCCCCCTCCTCTTCCCCTTCTCTACGCCCCTTCCGTGACCTTCAAGCTATTGATCCCCTGGACTTTGCCTCCTCTCTCTCTCCCCTTCTTCCTACAGTCTTCTCTTCCTCCTCCCCTGACTCCGCTGTCTCTGCTCTCAACGCCTCTCTCTCCTCCACACTTGACTCCCATGCCCCTCTCTCTTCCCGCCCTGCCTTCTCCCACAACCCCCGTCCTTGGCTCACCCCTAGTATCCGCCACCTCCGTTCTTGCACTCGTGCTGCTGAACGACTCTGGCGCAAATCCCATTCTCACGCTGACTTCCTTCACTTCAAATTCTGTCTCTCCACCCTTACTTCTGCTATCTCCCTTGCTAGACAACACTACTATGCCTCCCGCATTGAGTCCTGTTCTCGGGACCCTCGCCGCCTGTTCTCTACCTTTGACTCCCTCCTCAAGCCTCCCTGTCCTCCCCCTCCTTCTTCCCTTTCTGCTCAGGATCTTGCCTCCTTCTTCACCTCCAAGATAGACAAGATCCGCCTCGACATCGCTTCCCACTCCTCTCTTCCCACTCCCACCCCTCTCCCTCCTCCCCCTCCTTCTCTCATGTCCTCCTTCTCCCCTGCCTCCCTTAAGGAAATCTCCTCTCTGCTCTCCTCCTCCAACCCTTCCACTTGCCCCCTTGATCCCATTCCTTCCCGCCTCCTCACCTCCATTACTCCCACTGTCGCCCCTTCCTTCCTGCACATCATCAACCTCTCCCTCTCTACTGGCTCTTTCCCTTCTGCCTTCAAACATGCCACAGTCTCTCCTATTCTCAAAAAGTCCACTCTTGACCCCTCTGACCCTTCTAGCTATCGTCCTGTCTCACTCCTTCCTTTTGCTTCCAAGCTGCTTGAACGTGTTGTCTACTCCCGCTGCCTTGACTTCCTATCCTCCAACTCCTCCCTTGACCCCCTCCAATCTGGCTTCCGCCCCCTTCATTCTACTGAAACTGCTCTCGCTAAGATCACCAACGATCTTCTGGTGGCTAAATCTAAACGTCTCTATTCCATTCTTGTCCTCCTTGATCTCTCTGCTGCCTTCGATACTGTTGACCACTCACTCTTGCTGGATTCCCTTCACTCCCTTGGCTTTTGTGGCTCTGTCCATAACTGGTTCTCCTCCTACCTCTCTGACCGCTCCTTTAATGTGTCTCTCTCCAACTCCGCCTCCTCCTCCTTCCCCCTCTCAGTTGGTGTTCCTCAAGGCTCTGTTCTTGGCCCTCTCCTCTTCTCGATCTATACCTCATCCTTAGGCAAACTCATTGCCTCCCATGGCTTCCAATACCACCTCTATGCTGATGACACTCAACTCTATCTCTCTACTCCCTCTCTCTCTCCCTCTGTTCAAGCTCGTCTCATCAACTGTCTCTCTGACATCTCTACCTGGATGTCTCAACGTCAACTCAAACTCAACATGGCTAAAACTGAACTCCTTATCTTCCCCCCTCATCCTTCCTCTCCTTCCTCACTGTCAATAACTATTGATGGAGTCACCATCCTGCCTGTCCCCCAAGCCCGTAGCCTAGGCTTCATCTTTGACTCAGCCCTTTCTTTTAAACCCTACATTGACTCTGTTGCTAAATCCTGTCGCTTCTCCCTCCATAACATTGCTAAGATTCGCCCTTTTCTCTCTGTCTCGTCTGCCAAAACTCTTGTTCATGCTCTGGTCATCTCTCGCCTCGATTACTGTAACCTCCTTCTCACTGGCCTTCCCCGGTCTCACCTTTCTCCCCTCATCTCTGTCCAAAACTCTGCTGCCAGGGTCATCTACCTCGCCAGTCGCTTCGACCATGTGCAGCCCCTCCTCTCTTCGCTTCACTGGCTTCCCCTTCCTGAACGAATCCTGCACAAGCTCCTAGTCTTCACCTATAAAGCTCTTCACAACCTTGCTCCCCCCTACCTCTCTGCACTTATCGCCCTCCATACTCCAGCCCGTGCACTTCGCTCCTCCTCTGTCCCTTCTCTCACCCTTCCACGCCTTCCCTGCTCCCCTAAGCGCCTTCGTCCCTTCTCACTTGCTGCCCCCCATGCCTGGAACTCCCTCCCTGTCCACATCCGCCTTGCCCCCTCCCTTCATACCTTCAAATCTCTCCTTAAAACTCACCTCTTTCGCTCTGCTCTGTCTGACTCTTTATCCTGCTGAGCCACTATTCCTATACCTATGATCTGTTTACCCTTATCCTTGCCACATGGACCTGCCTGCTGTCATTCTCATCGTAACCAAGCCAAGTACGTGCACTTGAGACCTCGCATCTTCATGAATGTTAGACCCCTTGTCTCTCCCTCTGTTCCCCTTCCTATGTCTCTCCCCCAGCTCCTGTCGCTCAGATTGTAAGCCCTAGGGGCAGGGACCGTGTCTATTTTATTACTTTGTAAAGTGCCATGTACACTGCTGGCGCTATATAAATGTTTGTTAATAATAATAATAATAATAATATTAATCATCCCAGACCCTGGGTCCAGCAAAGATCATACTGAGATTAGCATTACTCTGCCTCATTTGGGTCTGGCCAACTCAAATTGAGTGTAGTTCTTTTGCTTACTTTCTCATATAGGAATCTTCTTAATATAAGCCTTTTAGTAATAACTTTCTTTCTTAATAAATTGTTTCATATTGCTTTGTAACCAATTCAAGTTCTTATGGAGTAGGAAGTTTTGTTTTCTGTATTGTTAGGTTAGCCAAGAATTGTTCTGCAACCACATGTAACCACAACTTCATATTTCCTGTCATTTACTTGCTTGCTCTAGTTCAAAATAAACTCAACTCTATTTGAAATAAATTGGTGTCTGTGATGAATCCCCATGAGAGGAAATTAGAGGGGAAGATTTGATGAACCCTAGAACTTTTGATTTGGAAGCAAATCCCACAGAGAGACCACTTCCATAGATTGTCTATTGGTCTTTGCCATCTATTGTGTGACCTGTAACTTCCAGTTCAGGACCCCAAAGTATAAGCATGGATCTGGGGATGGGAGGAAAAGTCAAGAGGGCTAATCTTTTTGTCTTGGCTGCAGGGGACCAGAGTCCTTTGTAGACATGCCGGTGTAGTCAGTGAGACATTGTCGTTTCTGAGGGTGACCTAGGGTAATCCTTTTCCTCCTGTAGGAGGCATCTTTGCCATTGTCTGTGGCTTACAGAGCTGCTGCAAGCAGAAAAGGAAGCAGGTCATGCAGCTGCAAAGGGAACCGGCCAGCCTGGGCAAGTGCCAAGCACCTCTCATTAGCAAAGTACACGCCGTCTTCCTCCCAGGCCAGGGACTGCACACACTACAGCCCCAGTGACGCCAGCACTCTGGTTAAATATTTAAATTTCATTTAGCAGAGCAGCAGGGGAAGAGGCAATTATGTTTTATAGGGAAATTATTTTCCAGAGTGTAGGTTAATTTTTAATTTGTTAAGTCCTTTCCTCTCCCCCCCCCTCTGCTTTGTCATTGCCCCTTCTTCCAACCTGCATTTTTAATGCCCTTTTAATTTGCTTGAGTGACAGGCCAAAAAAAGAAGAGGAGGAGAAGGAAAAGGGTGGTGGTTGGTTGCCTTATTCACACTGCAATGCTGAGGGAGATCTGATTATCAGCGTAACGTATTTATTTCTCCTTGGAGGCTTGGAAACCCTTATTTAAACACCTCCCACCCCGCCCCTGCTCTCCCTTAGTACAGCACGCTACAACCTCTCAGGAATGTGCCATGGACATAGTCAGATCATAACATACACTCAATCTGCAATACATCCCACACATTTGGAACCATTAATAGATGGGTCAAACGTCTGGGTATTTCAAATGTACTTGCCAAGCTATCACATTATTACAATATATATGCACAGGCAGTGCTCAATTTATGGTGCCATGCCGCACGTTTTAATATCAAGAAAATCTGCCAAAATTTGTAATGGCTTAAATGTAACTCGGCACGTCCTGCTGTAGTGGCTCATCTCCCATTCTGCCACCCAATACTGAGAACATAGACTGGGTAGAAATGGGGTAGAGTATGGATGGGGAGGTGCTGATATGGTTACAGAACCCATGTGTATTCCCATGCTTGTGTACATGTTGGTACACACACATTGTTAGGTCATCCATGTTATAGATCATAGAACAGGGAGTGGGCAAAGTTTTCTAATCCTGAGAGCCACATCCATTTACGACAATGGGACCAAAGAGCCGCATGTGGCTCTAGAGCCACAGTTGTCCCACTTCTGTCACAGAATCACAGAACGTCAAAATTGGAAGGGACCTTGACTGCAGCTTGGCTGCAGCTTGGCTACAACTACAACATCCCTGATGGAAAACCTCCAGTGATGGAGAGTCTACAACCTCCCTAGGCAGCTTGTTCCATTGTCGAGCAGCTCTGTTAGGAAAATGTTCCTGATATCTAGCTGAAATTTGAGTCCTCTGTTTCTAGTCATACCCTTGGTAGGAATGAAAAACAGTGCCTTGCTATCTTCTTGCTGGTAGGGGAGGGCTGGTTGGGCTCCGCCCTGCCTCCCATGGAACCCTCCCCTCCCCTCTGCCCAACTCACAGCTGAGCTGGCAGTACATGCACAAAGCCATCTCAGCTGTGGGTGTTTTCAGACGTTACGAGATCACAGTCAACCACGGTCAATTCCTGGTGGTGGCTGTGATCACGGAACGTCTGTTGGGGGGAACGAATGTTCCCCCTCCAGATGTTACCACAGCGTGGAATTATATTCACCACGTGAGCGGCCGAAGCAGCGGGACCGGAGGCCGTCGCGTGTTGAATGTGATTCCACGCCGGGTCGAACCCCGCCATCACGTTTGGTCGGGTGCCACGGCCTGGGATCACCGGCGGGATCCCGGGCTGTGGCGAAGCTGGCCAGATGCGGCAGCCGATTGGCCCTGCCGCCGCCCGTCTCCCCAGAGGGCGGGCGGTGGGGAGCGTGGAGGGGGCGGGGCCGTGTGGCCCTGCGTTGCACCGTGCTGCCCCACCCCCTCCCCGATTCCCCGCCGGGATCCCCCAGCACTTCTGTTAGGGTGTTACGGGGTCATCCCGGCGGGGGATCAATACATTGATTTCGGTACGAGGCCAATTGGCCCCGCAATGTCTGAAATCACCCTGTGAGTCAGTGAAGGAAGGGATGGAGGGGGGCTTGGGCCAGTTACTACCTTTACTGCACACGTGCCTGGGGTGGCACCCCTGGCCACGTTGGGGGCATTGGCACAGTAAAAGCAAGGGGAGGGGATGGAGGCAGGGGTTAGGGGGCTCCCTGCAATTTCGGTGCCTCCAATCAAAATTGTTGTTCTATGTTGTTCCCTTTGCTTTGACCAATATGCAATTGGATTGCAGTTTAGTAAAGGAATCTGTGTACCAACCAATGAGTGACAAGGAAGTACCAGGGAAAATGGAGTACAGAGAAGATAGAAGAAATGCAGCATTTACATCGGTATTACCTCTCGGAATTTGAAATTGATGACAAAGCGGAAAACTGGATTTCGGTAAGTTGTGTGACAGGGCGCAGTGTTGGGAAAAGCCTGGCTATTGAAGTGTAGCACCAGCCTGAAAGTTGCAGGTGCATTTGTTAAGGAAGGCTTGCACCACAGCAAGTACTAAATAAGGTGCAGATGCTGAAGGGAAAAGTGGACAGTGCCTGAATCCCAAGCACCTGGTCAAGCCTCCACAGGTGAAGTGCCAGAGTAGGGACAGCTGGCCTGGATGGAGTTTGGCCAGCTCTAAGGTAGAAAAGGCTGAGCCTGGAGCTCAGTAGGGAGGAGAAGCTCCTTCTAAGAGGCAGGAGCTGAGAAGGGCTCTGGCTGTTTTTAGATGAGTACTGTGCGCTCGTGTCTAAAAATTACGTGCCTGTCAAAAAGAGCGTGGGTGGGGTTTAAATGTGTGGGGACGCGCCTTATAGCGCTCGCACATGTCTTTAAAGGCACCAATTAAAGACCTTTAAATGTCTAAAAACGGCCTCTGAGAATGAGAAGGGGGTAGGAGCCAGGTGGGGATCTATTTCAGTGTGCTGGCTTCAGAAGGGATCATGCCTGGCCAGCAGGGTCTGGAGAAGGCACCTACACTGGAGAGGAGAACTTGACTACAGGAGGAAGAAACTGAGCTAGACTGTTGAGAAGGCCAGAGCCAAGGAAGGGCTCTGCCTGAAGTCTGGCTTTAGGAGGGATTGTGTCAGGGGCAGCCAGGGCATGGGCAGCTTTTGTGGTAAGTCAATTCTGAACTACTTCCTTAGGGCGGTGGGAGTTCCTCCAGGGTAGGGCCTGCGATGGGTATTCTTACAGGATCGGGTCAGTCGTGAGAAGTTGTTGCAGGATTGAACACGCAAAGGTAAGTCCTCACAGGATTGGGTCAGCAATGAGGAGTCGATGCCAGATCAGAACCATGGATATAAGTTCCCATAGGATCAGGTCAGCAGCAATGCCAGGGTCAACTAGGAACTCTGTATAGGTTTGGGCATTATTGGCAGGGAGAGGGGGCACTGGGTATAGTCAGGACCAAGGCGAGGGTCAGTCAAGAGTTCAGTCTGGGGTGAGTGTCATTCAAGGGGGAGTCAGGCAGGTCCAGAGTCCATTCAGGGTCAAGCTAAGAGATCTGTCCAGAGGGAAAAGGGGGCTGAGAGAGAGAGAGAGAGAGAGCAGACACACAGGTAGGCGCTAGATAGTAAGGGACTGGGCTGAGGGTTGTAGAGAGCACAAGCCAAAGCGAGCAATATGGCCAGCTAGTGGTGCTGAGCTGCTCCAAGAAGCCCGGGGCATGGTCTGGCTTTTAAAACCAACTAGGTGTCCCCAGGACCAATGGGAGAACAGCTTATTTACTGGTATCTCAGCAGGGCCCAGGTGCTAGTGATAATAGGACTCAACCAGCGTGGCGTGGTGAGGTGAGAGCTTGTGAAATCAGTGTGGGGAGAAGCCCTAAGGGCAGGCCAAAAGGTGGTGACGTGGGGGGAATCCCACCACTCAACTCAGTAGCCAAGGATTCGAGGCCAGGCCCTAACAGACTGTGCCTAGCCAGAGGAAGAGACCCCATGTAAATGGACCATGTGTATGATAAGGACTGTGATTGGGCAAGAAGCTGATGAGATGACACGCTGTGAATAAAGGACACATTGTATATGGAAAATCCCGTGTGGGCTGGCCTTACTGGTAGTCTGCATCCTGACAGTACTTACCCCCGGGGCCAGGTAACCTGTCAAACACATTATTGATAGATTGAGAAATGAAATGCCCATCAAAGCATTGTTGAGTACTGAGAGGTTCTCGATTAGACCGAGACTATTGGGAATGGGATTTCAACGGGAATGCATGTCTTTGCGAAATCTCATTTCAGCCCTAGTCCTGCTTCTTTCTGAACAGCTGGCCAGTGGGGATCTGACTAGCCCTGCTGGCACTGAAGGTTGGTGGGAGGGGCTGCCTTGCTTTTCACTGAACAGGGGATGTGTAGGTAACCGGATAGCCTCATTTCCCCAGCAGGACTTCAGTAAAAGTGGAGCTGATCTTATCCATGAAATCATCTGCCTGGCAGGGAGGGGCAAACTAGATCCTCCTGCCCAGAAGGTCTGTGCTTATCATTAGCCAGCAACATCCCTACTCTCTCCATAACTGGCAGCAGTTCTGGTGTAGAAGAATCCAGGGTTTGATTTCCACAGAGCCAGGGGTGTTCCTACATATCTGTCAGCACACATAAACTCCTGCTATAGGCCTGATGTGTTGCTCTCCATGCTCTTGCTATGGGAGTGGAGAATGTGTGGAAACACCCTATAAAATGAAGACAGATTTAATTGGGAAAGGCAGAATTTTGGGATTAGATAAACATACGAATTGCAAGATTCTATTCTGTTGTGCACTGATTTTTCTATGGAGCAAAAGGGCTTGAGCGGGGGAGGGCAGGGGCAGCGGAGGAATGGTGCATGGGGTGAAGGACAGCAATGGAGCCACAAGGAAGGGAACTAGGACATTGCTGAATACAGGGAGAGCAGGAGGCATCATTAAGAGAAGATTGGGTTGTGGGGGAGGCAGCAGAGATAGGTCTTCTACGGATCAGGAAATCCATTGTATGGGGTGTCCACCAATCTTTATATGACTGGTTACACTCTTGGCTCTTGCCATTGTACTACCAGAGCAGCCTTCAGTAGTGCAGTAGGTGCCATGACTAGTATCTATCACATACGGTTGATTCTCTCAGGATTTGTGTGCAGCATAGGCTTTGATTTGGTATGTGTAATGTATTGCTGGTTATAGGTGACTCCAACTTAGACAGGCACACACATGACACTATGCAATCTGTATTGCATCAGCATTCCAGGAAGAACATAATAACAAACACATAACACACCTCAGGGGCGGCTGGTGGGTTTTGAGGCTGGAGGGGCAGTAAGGCCGGCGGGCAATGGTGGGCGGAGTCAGGGCAACAGTGGGCGACATAACCCCGCAGCAAGGAGTTCCAAGGGTTAATGTTGGATGGACATTACATTACTTAATCAAGCAATTTCAGTTAGGTTAGGCAGGTTATAATCACCTCCTCTGCCAGGTTTAAAAGCAGGCAGACAACCTTAAACCTCACTTACAAGCAGTTTTAGCAAACACACACACACACACACACACANAGGTTAAGAACGCTGCTTCAGAAAGAAGGGACTTGCTGCATGTATGTTGGAGGGACCCCAATCCCTGCTTCAGAAGTCCCTTCTGAAGCAGTATTCTTGCCCTCTGCTGCGTGTGTGTGTTGGGGTGGAATTTCAAGGCCCACGGATCACCAGACTCACAGTTACATCTCAGGATTTAAAAAGCATCCCATTTCCAGCATTGTGAACACACCTAAAGATCTCCAGACTCACAGTTACATCTCAGAATTTAAAAAGCATCCCATTTCCAGCATTGTGAAAACACCTAAAGATCGCCAGACTCACAGTTACAGGGGGAAGGGTGGGGGGACCCTCAGGGGTGGCAGTGGGGTGGGAGCATGGTGGGGGGACCCTCGGGGGGTGGGGGGACAGATCACTTTCTTACCTGGCTGCTGCTCTGGCAGTCCCCAGAGGTCCAGGCTGCAGGCAGAGGTAGGGTGGGAGGGTGGGGGGACTTTTTGTTTTAAATTGCCTCTCTGGAGCCAGGACGTGTGGGCAATTTAAAATCTAAAAAAAAAAAAAGGTCCCTACCTTGCCGATCCCACCCCCCCGCTCTGAGTGGCAGATTGAGGGGGAGAGCAGCAGCGGCAGGGAAGCGGCTGAGGCTGGCGGTGTGCTGTTGAGAGGCTGGGAGAGCACAACAGCGTGCCGCCAGCCTTGTCCCTGACTCCATGTGCGGCTGAGGCAGGGAGCAGCGTGCATGCACGCTGTTCCCTGCCTCAGTCGCCCAACCCAAAGCTTCTCGCCTGGGCGTTTGCATCAAGCGCCCAGGTGAGAGGTTCCATTGCGCCCATGAGGGTTAATGGAAAAGACTAGCCCCTCCCTCCACAGCACGTCCTTTGCTTGCTGTGGACTGAGGGGCTCAGCCGCCCAAATCGCATTTTCAATAGAAAACGTGGTTTGGGCGGCTGAGCAGCTCAGCCTTTTTGTCCCTTCCGGGACCCACTTTCAGAGCAGCTCTGAGAGTGGGTCCCAGAAGGGAGGCAGATCACTGACAGCAGCAGCAGCCTCTGAAGCAGAAATCAGAGGCTGCTGTCAAAAGCAGCACCGCTGTTAAAAACAACAACAACTAGAGGAGCGGCGGGGCCCCCCACAGCACTAGGGGGGCAGTGCCCCAAACATCCTGGGGGGGTGGGGGAAGCCACCCCTGACACACCTTCAACACAGGCAACTGCCTAAAGAACTATGTTACACATTCACATAAGCAGTTTCAACATTCTGCTTCCATGCATACTGTAGTGTGCTTTTGTGTTGGGGGATATTTTTGCATCCCCTTCATCTACCTATTTATATACCCCCCCTATTACTGTGGCATCTTAGCACTTAAGGATCAAAGGACTGTGGCAGGTGGCAGTATGATAAAAGGCTTATGAAATCACGAGAGATGGGGCAGAGAAAATAAACAGGGGTCTGTTGGTCACTCTCAAAATATCAGGTTTTCTAGGGAAAACCTGATTAAATTATCAGGCAGCAGGGTTAAAACAAAGAACAGGAAGTACTTTTTCACACAATGCACAGTTAGTCTATGGAACTCACTGCTGTGAGGTGTTGTTAAGAGCAACAGCCTAAACCGACTTGAAAAAGAATAAGATAAGTTAATAGAACCTAGGTCTACAAATGGCTATTAGCAGGGACATAGCTAGGTCATCGGCCTTAGTGCAGAAGACGGGATGGGATGTCTCCTGGCAGCCCTCCCCTCCAGTGTATATATGCACTCTGCATGTTTCTGTACCACCCAGGCCCATGGACCTCAGTCCGGCTGCACCTGCTGCATCTATTATAGCTACACCCCTGGCTGTTAGCCACGTTGGTTGAGGGATGAAACCTCTGGCTGCTAGGAATGAATGACAAGGAATGAATCGCCTGGCAGGCCAGTGTATGAACAGGGTATATTTAAGTGGCCATACAAAATGAAGAGTGCCCCCAAAGACTGACTTTTGCTTACTTGTCAGGAAGGATAAAGTGATTCAAGCAGTGGAGTAGTTCAGAAATGGTAATTTGATGACAGGATGGATCTGTTGTTGGGGCCTTTTCCTGCAAAGATAAATAAATCACTGGTTTCATATGAAAGTACAAAAAAAAGGCCCCAGAAAATGATGCCTGATTTGAAGAATGAGAGAGAGAGAGAGAGAGAGAGAGAGAGAAAGAGAACTAAATGTTTATAGCTAGAGGGACATCATATGAAAGTACAAAAAAAAGGCCCCAGAAAATGATGCGAGATTTGAAGAGAGAGAGAGAGAGAGAGAGAGAGAGAGAGAGAAAGAGAACTAAATGTTTATAGCTAGAGGGACATGATAAGTCTATAAATGCCTTTGTGGTAACAATATATAAATGTTCGTGGTATCAAATCATTAAGGAGGATTTGATGAAAGACACTACACAATCTACCGAAAAATGCTACAAAGCAGTGGCATGGAGTGCCCAAGATTCTGATGGAAGTCTTTAGCCAAACATATTCTCTTTTGCACTTTTGGGGAACTGTGAACAGCAAATGCAGCCCACATAAACCTTGTTGTTGTTGTTGTTTTTAGAAAAGAGCTTATCTCTCAGACACACAACCCAGAATGAGAGCATGGTGAATCGCATACAACTGTGTGATACCAGCTAAGCACATTTTACTCCCTTCTCCTATAGAAGGGACAGGAATGCATTGCCAAATAGCTTAAACTAAATTCACTGAGCAAAATTTAAAGCAATATGAACTGGAAATATCTGTGATATGAATTATTCTGTGTTATAAAACCAAATTAGATCAATGATTTGAAGTAATTGATGTCAAAAAGGAAAATAAATCTTAGTGGTAAAACAGGAAGAAACAGCTTCAAATTAATAAAGGAAAACACAGACTAAACACCAGGAAAAAGTGTCTAGGAAGCTGAGCATTACTGAGGCAAGATAGGGTGGTACTGAAGAGGTTATGACAGGACAGATTCAAGAAAAATGTAGATGGGGCAGTAGTGGGAATGGTGCAGCAAATGCAAAATACTGAGGTCAGTCTTGCTGCAGCGCCCAGCAGTCCCTTGGAAATAATTGTTAAACCAATATTAAAATGCCCAGGTAAGCACTTAAGCTCCACAAAATATCAATGCCTGTAGAATTCTCAGTGGTCACAGACCAGCGGTTTCCAAAATTTTGCTTGTGTGACCCCATTTTGAGATTTAAATATATTAATTATTATTATTATTATTTATATTCTACCCTTCTTCAAAAGGATTCACAGCAGCTTACAAAAAAGATTAAACAGAATTACAATATTATAAACAAAGATAGTAACAATGCCATTATAAACACACAAATAGAACGTAAATATAATTTAAAAAACCCTCACTAACCCTCTCTCTAACCCCTTCACCCTATCCCACACAACCTTATCCCTCCCCCTGCTCATACCCCTCTCTCACCAGGGGGCTGTGGCATAATCCTCATCCCCCTTCCCCTGCCCATACCCCCCCTCACCAGGGGGCCATGGCATAACCCTCATCCTCCCCACCCCCAACCCATCCCAAACTCCCCCTCTCACACAAGAACTCTAAACACTGCTCTAGGGCTTCTCATGGGCTGCATAACGACGTCACCCTTCAGCCACCACCAGAAGGCTGCCACCTCCTGGACTTCTTATAGAGGTAGTACCTGGGAAAGGGGAGAGCCAGGTCTCAGCAATGAGGAGCAATAAGAAGCTCAATCCCCCAAATATAAATCCATGTTCCTAGATAACAACAAAGACATGTAAATATATTGAATATCAATGGAGTTCACAACCCCATCTGCAGCAGAGCTGAAATGATATTATTATTATTTTATTATATTAAGCATTTATATAGCACAAGCAATGTACCTGGTGCTTTACAACTGTTGAAATAGACAGGGTCCCTGCCTCGGGGGGGACTTACAATCTAAGAAAGACAAGGGAGGGGAGACAAGGGATGGGGGCAACAGAGGGAGAGGATCAAGGATATAAGGAGCTTCATAACTGGGTCAGACCAATAGTCCATCTTAGCCCAGTATTGTCACAACCTGACATGGCAGCAGGGTCTCAAATCCAGCTCTCAGGGTCTGCGGCAGAGCCCTCACCCAGGCGTGCTATGCAAGATCCTCCAGGATCCCTGGCAGAGACCTCACACAGGCATGCTACCAGAGATCCTGAACTGGAGATGAGATCCTGAATCGGAGAGATGAGGATACATTCATGAAGGTGTGAGGTTGCAGGTACACCTGCTTAGCTTAGTTACATCAGGGAAGGAAGGGAATGAAAGGGATGAGGAGCTGAGGAAGGCCTGATGAAAGAGGTGGATCTTCAGGAGGGATTTGAAGGTTGGCAAGGGGAGGAGCAAATGTATTTGAGGAGGGAGTTCCAGGTATGGGGGGCAGCGAGGGGGAATGGGCAAGCCAAATACGCTTTGAGGTGCAGTGGAGCTGTCGCATTGTGCCTCAGTTTCCTCAAAGGGAAAATGCACTTAGTGGTCCAGGCCTGACACGATCTGGTCTGGATATAGGGCGCTCTTTTCCAATATGTGGAAACTCAGTTTACACTTTGCTAATAAGTCAGCCAGCTCAGCAAAGTATTGTAAAAGACTATTTATTTATAAATGAAGCTATGAGACTAAGAATATTATAAATAGTTTACTTAAGTTCAAATAAAGACATAGTACAAAAGAAATAGTGTCAGTTAAAAATACATGGTTTAGAAAGACATTTCTGTTCAAGGAACAGTTGTTACTAGTTCAAAGATCTTAACATCTATAAGATATAACATATGCTCTAAGTATTATTGCTATGGTTGGCTCGATGCATCAAAAGGAATATACATTCATAATCACCCAGATCTTTGTTCCATACTGCCATATGGATGTGAGAAAAGCTCCAAGGAAGGAACTGTTTCTGAAAAATCCATCTCTCCTCTCCCTTCTTATAGAATTTAAATTCTTGGAAGTCAGTTTAGATGATGTCATGTCAAGACTGCTGACAAAGAGAGTTTTCTCAAAGTACATAGTAAGAAGCCTGTTAATACATACTAGACAGATGACTATAATTGGAGATAGGATTAACAATGGGTGATTTCAGACATTACATGGTCCTGATTCACCACAGTGGATTCCCGGTGGGGGTGAACAGATCAACCACCCCCCCGTGGTCAAGGAAAGCCCTGAACAGACATGATGGACCAGGACCACAGCAGGGAATCAGACCACCGGACCACGGCCTGGGGCAGCGCAACAGACATTACGTTGATCCCAGGCTGGGCCATGGTCAAAGCACCTGGAAGGCGCCGGGGCAGTGCATCCCGGCTGCTGTCGTGTGCCCTTTAAATCTCCCTCCCCGATCTGTGTTGTTGCTGGTTGCCTGGCAGCAATGCTGCATGCTTTGTCCCCAGCTGGGAATCATTTTCTTTGGTTCTGGCCGGTGGTTGCCATTCAGACATTACTTTTTGTTGTTTCCTGTTGGGAATCTCTTTGACCACACTTTCAGAGATTGTCCCGCTGGGAGCTCCGGAAGTGTGGTTGATTTTGACCCCATGTGGGTATTGACTGTGGTGAACATCTGGCGGCCTCCGAACAGACATGCAGGGCGCTTTGGCCCCGCCATGGAATTGACCGTGATTCACTGTGGTTGAGCGTGATCTTGTAATGTCTGAAATCACCCAATGAGTAAACTCCAAACAAACAAGACCTTTTCCTGCCCTGCCAGGAAGTCATGTATCTTGACTCTGGTCAACAGAAAATGTTGATTTCTTTAAGAGACAGACTGGCTGATTACATCACCTATTCCAGTATACAGGCTGATTACATCTCCTATTCCAGTATCTGGTCAAGAGTTCAGTAGAAAGGTCACTATAGGACAGCTCTTTAGGAATTCACCATACAGAGAGACTAATTCTGATTTCCAATATATTGAAACACAGATGGTCAAAAATATATGCCTATATACAGGATACATGACAGAGCCATGAGGAAACAAGGGTGGTGGTAGAGGAAGAGTGGAACTTTCAGACAGGAGTATAGCAGGAGACTAGCGTAGAGAGATGGGGGGGCAGGGAGGGGGGAGCAAAGCCATGGATAGCCTTGTAGGTAAAGACGAGAAGCTTGTGCTGAATGCATTCAGGTAGAGGAAGCCAGTGGGGAGAGGAGAGGAAAGGCTGCAAGTGATCAAAGCAGCAGTCGAGGTGGATGATCTTGGCAGCAGAGTTCTGAATAGATGAGAGGGGGGCAAGGTGAGAAGGAGGTTGCAATAGTCAAGGCGAGAGAGAACCAGAGCATGGACTAGGGTTTTAGTAGTGGAAACAGTGAATGGATCTTTAAGGCTGTTTTCAGATGAGCGCGCCAGTGCCCGCACTTGTTTCTCAAAAGAGCCGGCAGTTCGTTCCACACGTGACACTGCCGCCGAATGTGCGCATGCGCGGGCGATGCGCATCCATTTCCGGCCGCAACTGACCGGGTCAGCGATCAAGGCTGGTCATACACGGCCGGAAACGGAAGCGCATCACCCGCGCATGCGCGTATTCGGCGGCAGTGTCACATGTGGAACTGGCTGCCGGCTCTTTTGAAAACAAGCGTGGGTGCCGCCATGTTGTCTAAAAATGGCCTTTAGTGATGTTGCACAGAGAGATGACAGGAATTAGCAACAGATTCGATTTGAGGTTGAGGGAGGAGTCAAAGATGAAGCCCAGGCTATGTGCCCAAGGGACGGACTGAATGGTGACCCTGTCGATGGAAACTGAGAAGAGGGACAGGAAGGCTTTGGTGGGAAGACTGGGAGTTCAGTATTGGCCATAGTAAGTTTGATCTGACAGCGAGTCATTCAGGTAGAGATGTCAGAAAGACAGTTTGTGATATGAGATTGGATAGAGGGGGGCAAGGGGGTGGAGAGATAGAACTGAGTGCCGTCAACGTAGAAATTACATTGGAAGCCGTGTGATTCAATGAGTTTGCAGACAGAGTGTAGAGGAAGAAGAGAAGCAAGCCAAGGACAGAGTCTTGGGGAATTCCAACCGAGAGTGGAAGTGATGTGAAAGAGGTACCAGCAAGAGATACACTGAAGAAGCAGTTAGAGAGGTAGCAAGAAAGTCAGTCAAGGACCAAGTCCCGGAGATCAAGGGTGCGGAGCGAGTTGAGAAGGAGCAAATGGTCAACAGTGTCAAAGGCATCAGAGAGATCAAGCAGGATAAGAATGGAGTAGAGGTGATTGGATTTAGCTAAGATCCGCCCTTTTCTGTCTGTCTCCTCTGCCAAAACTCTCATCCATGTCCTAGTCATCTCATGCCTCGACTATTGTAACCTCCTCCTCGCTGGCCTTCCCCGCTCTCACCTTTCTTCCCTCATCTCTGTTCAAAACTCTGCTGCCAGGTTCATCCACCTAGCCCGTCACTTTGACCATGTGCAGCCTCTCCTCTCCTCTCTCCACTGGCTCCCTCTTCCCAAGCGTATTCTGCACAAGCTCCTCGTCTTCACTCTGCCCTGATCTCCCTCCGAACCCCTGCTTGAGCACTTCGCTCCTCTTCCATCCCCTCCATCACCCTCCCACGCCTCCCCAACCGCCTTCGTCCCTTCTCCCTCACTGCCCCGCATGCCTGGAACTTCCTCCCTGCCCTCATCTGCCTTGCCGCCACCCTCCACGCCTTCAAGTCCCTCCTCAAAACCCACCTCTTCTGCTCCGCCCTTCCGAACTCCTGCTAAGCACCTCTTATCTGCAAACTCCCAATTTACTGTAACCAAGCCAAGCACATGTACCTGAGCTCTCGCATCCTCATTAATGTCACATCCCTTGTCTATCCCTCTATTTTCCCCTTCCCTGTCTTCCCTCCCCCTGTTTTTAGACTGTAAGTTCTCGAGCAGGGACCATGTCTATCTTATTCTTTGTAAGTGCCAGGTACATCGCTGGTGCTATATAAATGCTTATAATAATAATAATAATAATTAATTAATAAGATCATTAGTAATTTTAGCAAAATCAGTCTCAATAGAGCGGAGAGGACAGAAGCCAGATTTGAGAGGGTCGAGGAAAAAATTGGCAGCAAGGAAGTCAAGACAGCGGGTGTAAACAACATGCTCCAGGAACTTGGATGCAAAGGGAAGGAGAGAATGGGGTGGTAATTGGAAGGGTCAGAGGGGTCAATGGAGGTTTTTTTTAGGATAGGAGAGAAAGCAGAGGGAAAGGCGCTAGTAGAGAGGGAGAGATTGAGAATATGCAGCAGGGATGGTGAGACAAAGGGGGCAATAGAGGTCAGCAGGCAGGAGGGGATGGGGTCAAGGGGACAGGTAGAGGGGGCTGGATGAGGAGAGCAGGGAGCTGATCTCATCAAGGGAAGCCGGTGAAAGAGAAAAGGAGGAAGAGTGGGGGAGTGGGGTGGGGGGAAGCAAATGGGGAATGGTGAGAAGCGATATCTTGGTGGATTTTATCAATCTTGTTACTGAAAATGAGGAGAGATCCTGAGCATTGAAGGGAGAAGGGGTGGAGGACAGAGGGGTTTGAGAAGAGAGTTAAAGGTAGAGAAGAGGTGGAGTGGGTTGCAAGAATGTGATTCAATGCTGGCAGCAAAGTAGTGCTGCTTTGCAAGGGAAATGGCAGAGCTGAGGACAGAAAGGATGAACTTAAAGTGGAGAAAATCAGTGTAGTCATGAGACTTCAGCCAGAGGCGCTCAGCTGCGTGAGAGCAGGAATGGAGGTGGCAGATGGAGAGGTTGAGCCAGGATTGGGGATTAATGGGGTGGGTAGGGTAGGAGATAAGGGGAGCAAGGGAGTGTAGGGTGGAGGACACAGAGAGGAGTTGAAGGAGGAGACAACAGGTGGTGGAGGAGACTGATGAGAGCAGCAGGGAGAAAGAGGAGACAAAGTCCAGGGGCTTAATAGATCAGGTAAGGCTAGAGGAAGGGGGTGAGTGGGAGCTCTGGAATGAGGCAAAATGGTGGTCAGAGAGGAAGAAGGCATCAAAAGAGAGGTCAGGAATAGAGCAGTTTAAAGGCTGAGTGAGTGACCAGCCATCATGGTACATAGGGCAGCGAGTCCAGAGATGGAAGTCAAAGGAAGAGGTAAGAGAGAGGAAGAGGGAGGTAGCAGGATGAGAGGAAATATCAGCATGAATGCTGAAGCCCCTGAGGATGAGAGTGGGAATATTGTCAGAGAGGAAGAAAGTGAGCCAGGAGTCAAACTTGAAGAGGAAGGAAAGTGGACCTGGGGGTGGTAAATGACAGCTACATGGAGGTGGATCCGAGAGTATTAATTTTTTATTTATTTCCAGAATTTATATCCCACCTCTCCTGCCTAAGCAGCTTGAGGCGGCTTACAAAAATAATATATATATATATATATATATATAAAAGAGAGGCATAAAATAAAATTAAAAACCCCATCCTCCCATCCATTGAGGTTGAGAGGTGGGGTGGCGGCAGGAGCGAGGGAAAGGATTGAGGCTGGGGAACGGTAGGGAAGGGATAAGGAAGGTGTGGGGAAGGCATGTTGGGAGGTATTGAGAAGGTCTAGAGGAGGAGGGACAACCCAGGAGAGGAGAAGAGAGAGAGAAAGAGCTGAGGTGGAAGAAAGGAAGCGAGGAACATAGGGGAAGAACAGAACTTTATGGCATGGGGTGGGAGCATGGAGAAAGATGACAACATAGTAGGAGAAGGAAGTTGAGGGGGGGAGGGAGGGAGGAAAGGATAGGGGTGCCATGTGCCTTGACTTTGTCTGGGTAGCAGTCCAGGCGCGACTGCATAATACTACCGTGTGCAGTTTACTGAATAGCCATTTACCATATTACTGTCAGTGTTTATCATCAGCCCGTAGTTTCTTTCCGCTTTACTCCCTCGCCTCCCTCCAGACCTTGTTTCAGACTAGTAACGGTAATATTTGGTTATGCAGTAACATGGCAATGTGGTTATAGTAACACAGTAAACACATTAAATGTTGTGGTAGTATCTGCTTATTCGGTTTGTCAGTTAGCTGTTGTGGTACTTGGCTTATGGCCAAATATTTATTTAAATTTATATGCCTCCCTGTCTAACTGCTCAGGGCAGCTCACAACAATTAAAATATATAAAACTCGTACATAAAAATAGCCCAACCCTCCCCCAGAACTACCCAATACCATCTTCCCAATTTCCCACACCCAACCCCCCTCACAACCCTACCTCAAATCCACCCCATCACAACTCACCCCTATCCCCACCTGCCAAATGCTTTTTTGAACAAAAAAGTCTTATACTGTCAAACTATTCGTAATGGCAGATATTAAATGTGGATAATGATTTTACTCTTCAGTTCAGTTCTAATCTGAAGGTAGTACAACCCCACTTGGGGTCTTGACACACAGGGTGAATTCACATGTAACTCTGCTAACTCTGATGTCCGCAGGGCCCCGGAAGCTGTATAATCAGCCCTGAATGTTCCCCGGTTTGCTGTTGCATGTGAGTGAGACACTCAGAATTCCAGCACTGCTTTAAACTCAGATCTGATAAAAACATCAGATCTAAATGTCAGATCAGAGTTTAAAGCAGGGCTGGGAATCGGAGTGCCTCGCTCACATGCAACAGCGAGCTGGGGCTGATTATATAGCTTCCGGGGCCTCGTGGACTAAAGAGGTTTAGCAGAGTTATGTGTGAGTTCACCTCTGGTTTGACAAATTGTCAGAGGTGGGTGCTCAGACTTTCTTTAGCTATGAATCAGCTCCCATTCAAATCAGCATCGATGTGCAGTGGTTGTAGTTCTCAACAGGTGGGCCAGGATATTAAATTAAAAATGACATTGATGATGAATTAAATAAATGAATATTAAAATTAAATCAAATAACACTTCCTTAATATTATAGCAATAATGGATAATTCAATAGTGAAGTTAATACTAATTTCATTTTGTCATTTGCAGCATTACATTAAGCATGTGCATATTGATGAACAAGTGTAGGTATGCCATGCAAAAATCACTGAAGCAGAGGTGTGTCCGGAAAAGATTGGGAATTTGTGCCATAGGGTCAGATGCTAAGTCCATGCTCAAGCGATGTAGGGCAGAGCTGAAAAGAACAGGGAATGGAATATCCTCCAAAATTACTCACACGGTTGGATACACAATAAAATATTTGAAAAATTATTTAGCACCAAAACAAAATCTGCATATTCACTTGGTTATTTCAGAGATGGAGAACCTTTTCATTTCCTGGAGCCACTTTGAAAAGTTGTACAAACCTTGAAGGTGCATCGAAGGAGTGGGAGATGGGAGTGCCCACTTAAGGGGTGCCTTCATGAACAGGAGGGTCCTAGGGATGATCATGGAATTTCAATTGTTCTGATTTTCTGTTCAAACAATTAAACTCATGAGAATTCTTGCAAGAAAAAAATTGGCTGCTCATTCAGACCAAATTTGCACCGTTTGAGAACTTCAAGTCCAGTTCAAGGGCGGATTCACACGTGTGTTTAAATCGCACGATGCCACCGAGGCAGCTGTGCGATTTAAACACATGTGTGAATCCCCTCTTTGATTACTTTGACTTGTTAATTCAGTTTGGCTAATTTGATTACTTTGACTTCAGTTGTCTTAATTTTGATTTTTGGGATTGAAATAGATCAAAACCAAACAAAATATTAAATTTCTTGGTTTTGATCTAAGCCAGACAACAAAAAAGACAGTAGTACACAATGTGACAATTACCCATGAAATACCTGAATACCAATTAAAATAGCATGAAAATGTCATGTGTGTGTGATGTTTGCAAATGCACGCAAATTCAAAATTCCCAATATGCAAAATTCATCACATTTGAACTTTGACACAAATGTTAGCACCAGCTCTAGTTCTCTCTCCAGCCATTAGAAATGTACTTCTTCTAGGAACACAAGAGATGATTCCATACTGAAATCAAACTATAGGCCCATCCAATCATCCATTATAGTTTGTACATGATCAGAAAACCACTATAACTTTGTTATTGTGAAATATGTCATGGGAGCAAGGGAGAAAACTTCTCTCCTCTCCCTGCATCCAGACTATGACTTGCAGCATGAAGACAGGTAGCTTTCTCAAGAGCTGATCTAATTCCTTTGCCTACAAACTTTTCAGAACGGTACAGACACCTTCAATTTCCCTGTCAATTTTTGTTATGATTTTCAATCTGCAGTTCATGTTTTATCCACTGGCCCAGTTGTATAATGGTCTCCATTCACCACAGTGGGGCTCCTTCAAATGTAATTTACTCTGACTCAGTGTGCAGTTACATATGGCCATTTCTCCTACTGCACAGTCAGGAAAATTACTTTTAGGTGTCCTCCAATGTCACTGCTGCTGCAGACTCCAGGCAGAAGCATCAGAGAGTCGAGACTGCTAAATAAAAGTAATGTTTTTAAAAACTCCCACTCTTTAACACATTCTTTGACTCTGCTCAGATGTTGCTTTGGGGAGCAGAAGGGTTTTTTTCTTTTTTAGTTGTGACAGAATGACATTTTCATGCCTTTTAGTTTTACTTACAAGCCCCCTACATCAAACTAGCAAGCATGAAATGTATAGGGGAAGAGATGCCAATCATGAACAATTTTACATGAGTGATGGGTAGCAGGATAAATGTCCAAACTTCAGCGAATACATTGATCTTCATGTGTTAATCTTAACTTTCTAAAAAAACCAAACTTCACTTGGTGCCAACTGACAGCTGGCTGTGGTGGTAATGGGTGGGTGGGGAGTGCTCCTTCTCCTGCCTCCCAAACAGGAAGTGACTCACCTCCACTCACCCATCTAGTCTCTGGGAAATGCAAATTCTGGCAGGGAGCAGATTGGTGCAGGGGCACCCCAAATTTTATTTATTTTATTTATTTTCAAACTTTTACTACCTGTAAAAGGGGCGGCCTTCTGCCACAGGCAGCTCAGGGCGGCTTACTATTCACAAACCAACATTTAAAACAACAATTAAAACAACTAAAAGGAGGAAAAGAAAATAACCCCATACCACAGAAAACCCTCCACCCCCTCACCCATCTCCGAACCAAATGCCTGGCGGAACAGCCAGGTCTTACAACTTCTCCGAAAAGAGGGGGGATCTGGGGCCAACCGGGCCTCCACCGGAAGGGAGTTCCACAGCTGTGGTGCGGCCACCAAGAATGCCCTCCCCTGGGTGGCCCCCCGGAAGACTCGGAGGACCTCAAGCAGGGCATGCCCAGATGACCGCAGGGGTCGATCCAGCACCCAGGGAGTGAGGTGGTCCTGCAGATAGGTAGGACCTAGGCCGTTTAGGACTTTATAGGCCTAATGTAGGAGGGGGAGTGTCTTTTCCCTCCCACAACCATTTCAGGCCCTGATTCAAGGCATGGGCCAGACAGGAGGGCTGGGATATATGTGGTTTAGGACAAGCCAGATCCAGAGCCCAGTAGTTCAATCCAAGAAGGGTGTCAAGTCGCGAGGAGAGCGGAAAGCAGAGAGTCAGGAATGTGCAGGGTCATCCTGCAAGATCAAAGGCCAAAGATCAAAGTCAAACAAGGTCCAGGATTCAGTGATCTGAAGTCAGGTCAAGTCAGGTAGTAGAGAAGCGAGGAAATGTTGCAGTGTAACTGCCCAATTGCTTTTTGGATAATGACTTGGAGTTGACTCAGGAAGTTATATAGGTCAGAAGAGCCCTAGATCAATCAAGAAGACACAGGCTAAGTCTCCTAATTCAGGGATCGTGTCACTCAGTGTAGGCTAGACAGGTTGTAATTCTGCTAGTGTCTCAGTGGGAGGTTGTGACGTATGGCAAAGCTCTGTGCTTTAAAATACTGCATGCAGTGGTTCAAGACTCGCTGGGTCTTAGCATACTGTGTTTACACCCATGGTTGGTGCCAATTTCATCATCCTCACCATTTAAGATTGAAGATTTCCTCTGCTGGAAAGCAGCAGCCTGCTAACCTCCAAGTTTCTGATCAATTCTAACCAATGGTCTTGCCCTGAGTCTGACTAATTTTGTGCAGTTCAGATCTGTAGAGGGAGTTGTCTTCTCATTTTCTATCGAAGGCCCTTTTTACACAGATGCTCTAATACCCATAAAATGGGTGTTACATTTTATTATACATGTTGCAGGGCACCNCTAACACCCATAAAATGGGTGTTACATTTTATTATACATGTTGCAGGGCACCACTGCAGCCAATCACCATGGGCCCTGTCCACACATGATGCCTCCACCCAGTTCCTCTGGGTGGAGATGGGTGGGGGCGTCTGTGTAAATGCCACTTTCAGTGGGTGTTGGTGAGTGTTTGCTCCCGGCCAATACCCATCTCCACCCACAGATCAACCGGCAGTGGCGTCCGTTGCTCCGTGGGTGGGTGTGGGTGGAGATGGGTGTTGGCCGGGAGCAAACGCTCACCAACACCCACTGAAAGTGGCGTTTACACAGACATCTCCACCCAGGGAACTACTCCCCACCCACCGGCCAACACCCATCTCCACCCAGAGGAACTGGGTGGAGGCATCATGTGTGCACAGGACCCATGGTGATTGGCTGCAGTGGTGCCCTGCAAGATGTATAATAAAATATAACACCCATTTTATGGGTGTTAGAGCGTCTGTGTAAAAAGGGCCAAACTTTGCTGATTCTCCACTAACCACCCCTCCCTCCCTATTCATAGATGCGTAGCTTTTAAGGCCAGAAGGGATCATCATGATCAAGAAGACTCACCTCTTGCTCAACCCCGGCCCACCCTACACTTTCACCCAACCTGTTCTCAAGGCTGCACTTAGTCCTTGCTACCCTTCTGGTCTAGAGCCTGAGAGAGACTTTTATTGGAACCTGACAATTGTTAACACAATACGCGGTCTTGCAGGGCCATTGCTTGCTTGGAATGGGCCCTGGCGCAGAAGATGGAATGGGTCCCCCCTGCACCTCCACAATCAATATAGCTGCTCTAGGATGGGCCCCCAGGCTTGGGGGCCCCAGTGCAGCAGCATGGCCTGTCCCTATTATAATTATGCACTTGCATTCTCATTACTATTATTTATAAAGTAATCTTTCAAGTTCTTTGTGCCACAATTAAGCTTAACTTCTACACTGAAACAGGGCATAGGAGTGAGTGTGCAGCTATTTGCTAAAGAACAGCAGCAAAACTGATTCAGATCAATGCATTTCACACGGTTTGCTGCTTGTCATGTTGCCACCTATTCCAACGCAAGAAAAAATTTGTTCGTTAGTTTGCATGTGCTAGTTTCTGTAAATTTATAAATAGATTTCCATTGCCCAACATCGAGACCAGCCTAAAAAAAATCTTTTACTTCTAAACACCACAGCTCCATAACACTCTATGGAACAAACAACCCACAGCTCCATAGAACAGACACCTCACAATTCCATACAGCGCCAAAGAAAAGCTATCCCACAGCTGCATAGAATACACACAGTATGGGGCCCCAAAATGGATTTCTCGACAGTTGGGATCTGCTTCTCAGGTCAGCACAAATGTAGGCCGCTTTTAGATGCGTGTGACGCGCGCGCGGCATAAAATCATGCCACGTGTAAAATCCCGCGTGCAGGATTTAGATGTGACATTTCACATGTTAAAGCTGGTCGTGTGTTCTTTTCATCGCTAATTAAATACCTTGACATCGAGACATTTAATTTGTGGCTTTAAAAGAATGCGAAATGTTGCGTGTAAAAATCCTGCATGCGGGATTTTATGTCGTGGGTACGCCACGTGTGTCTAAAAGCAGCCTTAGTGCCTGTCAGTTAAAGTTTGTGGAGACAGGACCTTAGTCAGTGGTTTCCAAACCTTTTACCCATTTAGCTCGATTTTGAGATTTAAATATAATCCCATATATGTATAGTAATATACAGATTAAATGTAATTGCTGACCCCAGACAGCAACAAAGGCATGCAAAGTATATCACTTGTTAGGCATTAAAGTCAATGGGAGCTTTGCTATTGACTTCAATAGGTATTTAAGCACAAAGCGTATTACAATATGGTCAGATAGGAGCTGGAATCCTATGGGCTAAAACCCATTACTTGATGGCACTTTTTTTGCTCTGGCCTGATAAGAGAAACATGGCATTCTTTTTCAAATAGCCATCAGGATTAACACAGCAGAAAGACTGCAATATAAAACTAGGGAAAGCTTTTTTAAAAAAAGAAAAAAGAAAGGACTCCAGCATGATCTAGGGGAAAGAGCACGATGTGAATGATAAGGCAGATTCTAAGATGTGAATCAGAGGGGAAAACAGATATGCAGGAAGCGCGGCAGCTCCCTGGCCTGGCTCAGGGTGGGAAACCACAGTGGTCCGGGGCACTGAACAAATGTGCCCACAGTTGGAGAGCTGTTCTGCCACCCACACGGCCCAGGTAGGGTGGAGAGCTGAACAAACGTGTGGGCGGCTGGCCCTGACCACACCCTGCTCTCAGCCCCCACCATGATGGACAGCTATCGCAGTCAATGATGGACAGCCATGGCAGATAGCCATGGTGGCCCCCGACCCGCAGCAGGAATGGCAGGACACAACAGACGTGTTGGTCAGCTGTCGCTTAGTCCTCCTGTGTCCTCTGGGCAGCACAAAGCCATGCCACAGCCACTGAGGGACTGGACAGGAATCTAGAAGAGAAGGTGAAGATGCCCTTCAATTGCAGACATTGTTCCTGGGACATTCTTTTACACTTTTGATTTTGCTTGACTCCAGTACCCCTTGCCAGGCAGTAGGTCCTATCCTGGGTTTTAAAACAGTCCCAAGAATCCTGAAATTACTGCAGTGTATTTGCTCTGAAAAGACTTTGTCCATGACTTTTAGAGGCACTGTTTTTCAATTATCTTTTTCCCCTCTGATTCCCCCCCCCCTCGACCTTTATGGGCTTGTCATTTTTTTTTTTAAATTCAAGCTGGGCTCCTCACAACATTGTCCCATTTATGTGACTTTAAGATGATGTGCTGTAATTCTGGAGAGGCTTTTGACCTGCAGACTGGGAACAGGCGTGTGTACTTTTGGGAGAAGGCTCTTTCTGCCATCCAGGCAGTTCTCTCACAAGCAGGCCACTCCCTTGTTGCACAAACATGTTCCTGGGGATCTTTCCATTTTCCCTGTCCAGTCCCCCTCTTTGTTTGTGTAGTCAATTCTCCAGCAATTTAGCAGTATCTTTCTCTACAGAGGTTTGTATATTGGGGTGCACCTTGGAGTGCATGCATCAAGTATGTCTCCTCTTTGTTCAGCTTCCTAGTGGGTCAGGCAAAACTGGCCATTTAAAAATCTCACAAGTAGTATGGGCTCTAGAGGGGAATGATGTACTTGGTACACTACTTGGTACTTGGCATGGCAGGATCAGGATTCCTTCCTAACTTCAAATCCCTCCTAAAAGCCTACGTCGGCTCTCTCTTTCTTCTTAAGATTCCTTGTTTATTATCCTCTGCAACTGCCCCTGTAACTGAGTCAACTTATCAACTTTGTGAATGTAACCTGTCCCTTTGTCACCTTCCATTCTAGATTGCAAGCCCGTTGGGGAAGGGACCTGTCGCGTATCACAACTGTTCAGTGCCAGGCACATTGATGGTGCTATATAAATAATAATATACTTTTACAACTTGGCCCAAGATTTAGTTGCTTTTTGGTCCAAATGCTGCTCTGTGCAATATCTGAGATACAGGCTGTCCTTTTAACCATCTGCACTGTGTTTTATAGTTTTTGTATGTTGCATGTGATTTTGATGCAGAAGTTACTGTTTTATGTAACTATTTTAATCAAATTTGAGATGGTTTATAAATCAAATCTTCTCTCTTGCACATGCACCCATCCACGCGTGCCTGCAACCACCTGTAGAACGCTAATATATGACATAGGCCCTTTTTAAATGGGCAACGCTGGGGTGGGGTGGTCAGGGTGCGTGCCAGCGCTGGGGCGGTTGGTGGGGACGGGTGTACACGAGTGGATGCCAGAGCATGCCCATTCTCCTTGTATCCCCATGCCTGGAGCAACCTGTCTACTCT
>QEPC01014010.1:1483533-1511919 GCA_003113815.1 Sphenodon punctatus
GCCCATGCAGTTGGGGAACCCTCCAGCTGCAAAGTCAGCCATCACGGCCTCCTGGTCCACCAGCTGGATCGCTCGGTCAAGAAGAACACCCTCCACAGCCTCACATACATCCCGGAGGATACAGGCAACGGTGCTCACCATGATACCGAAGTTCTGCGAGATGGACCGGCAGGAGTCGGGCATTGCAAGGGCCCAGACCCCGATGGCCACCCACTGGACCATGGGGATGGGGGTCCTCATGGGCGTGTGCTGTCGCTCCAACCAGGGTGTGAGCAACTCCGCAAGCCACAGTAGGGTGAGCCTGTTCATCCTAAAATGCGCCTTCCAGGTGGCCTCATCCCACTGAGCCAGCGCCCGGGACCACCACCCCTGTGCCCGCTCCGTGACCCATACCCACCAGGCAATAGGCACTGCGAGCTGGGTGGCGCGCCCCATGGTCTGTTGGTCTCCCTCCGCCAGTGGAGGCACCTGGCCACCTTGCGGAGCACAGTGGCCCTGTTCTGGTTGCAGATCAGGGCCTGCCGGTCTGCCACAGACACCTGCTGAGCCCTAAGCCAATCCAGGGAGCGCCTGCAGCTGTGGTGGGCTCTCTGGGCCCTAGCCACACTCCAGGCCATGTCAACCCACAGGCGGGCGCCCAGGTGCACCTCTGCAGTCAGGAGGCACAGCTGAGTGGTGTGCGAGTGGTACCACTTGGCACAGAGCGCTATGTGCATCCCGCAGGTGCCCAACTGGCCTCGCTCCATGGTGCCCGCTGGCCCAGGTGGGGTGCAGCCGGCCCCATTATAGCCTTGACCATGTGTAGACTTGCCCCTGGGTCACGACCCGGCGACCAGGTGGGGGCACCCTGGTCGGTCCAGGGTGCCCCCCCTGGCTGGCCCAGGCGGCTCCTGGTGGACAGGAGGGTCAGGGCAGTGGGGGCGGCCCATTGGGTGCACCTGCTGTTCCTGCATGGGGCCTTGTGCACGGACCAGTATGCGCCCGGGTGTGTTGGGGGCAGCTGTATTCCTGCTGTCATCACCTCCCACCTCTTTGTGTTGGCAACATTGTGTCCTCACCGGCCTGATTAGTGTGTCGGCTGTCCTGTATGTGTGCTCGGTTCCTGCAGCTGTGCTGGGTCCGCACCCCATGCCTTGCTTGTTTGCCATGCCTTGTTGCAGCCTGTGGCCTTATCGCTTGGCCTTGGGGCTCCCTTGTGTCCCCTCCTGCCCCACAGGGGAATGTGGACCCCCCTTTCCGTGGTGTCAGTCCCCCTGGCTTGCTGGACCATGGCTGGCTGCGCTTCCACCGGGCTCCCAGCCCCCATGGGGCCCCCCATACATGGACCTTCTGCGAGACCATGGCCCTGTGCAACCTGTGGCATACCCCAGCCGTGCAATTGCTCCTGAGATTCCTGGACAGCCTGCCGGGTGCCTGTGCGAGCCTGAGCTCTGGTCTTCATTACTTTGGCTATGAGGCGAGCGTCCACGATTGCTGGCTGCATGCTGAGACGCTGGGGTTGGTTCCCTTTCCTGATGGGCGCATTCCGGAGATGAGGTGCTCACATGTGGGGTGGTCTGCAGCAGAGACTGTGCCTGCCCTCTCCGTGTGTAGCCTGGCTGCCTACATGGTTTGTCTGGTGGAGGGGGGCCCTGCCTTGGCCGTGTCCTACTTTGGCTGCGTTCACGGGGCCCGTGGGTACCAGTGCTCTCGTGGGGCAGTCTATCACCAGCTGTTGGAGCTCGGTCACCTTCCATGTCCCCCGCTGCTGACTTCTGCTTGTTGGAGCCCACCGTGGCTGAGATGACGATGCTGTCAGGTGTGTGGTCCTGTTCTGATGTGCAGTTGGGGCTCTCCATGCAGGATCCATTCAAGGCGTACTACCTGGTTGCCCACCACATGTCTGTGCTGGGGTACTGCTGGGGCATGCTTAATTGACCGCACTTCATTCCCCTGGTGGGCCACCCGGCCCCTGGCCCCCACATGGCTCCGTGCAGCCAGCTGTGAGTCCCCCTGTGCCTTCTGGGTCCCGGTTGCTGGCCCCGCTGTGAGCTCCCGCCTCTGCCCTGCTGCTGTGCTCCCCTGGGTGCTGCTGACCATCCTTGTCTGCCTGCACTCCCTCGTGCACCCCAGGCCCCGCACCGGGTGCCTGTGTGACCTTGGGGTTCTGGGACCCCTGGACTACACCTCCCGACTACCTCCCGGGGTGGGTGTGTTTGTGCCTTTGGACCAGCTGCATGGCTCCAGCTCTCCTGCCTCCCCTCCATGGCACCCTCGCTGGTACTTGTGGTCCGTGTGTGCCTCCTGGACCATGCCCAGGCCACTGCCTGTTCCGTGTGGCCTCCCCCTGTGCCTGTACCCCAACCTTTCAGGGTACCCCCATTCTGGGACTGACTGTGTAATTGTAGGGGTGCCCGTGCAGACTGTGCTGTTGTTGGGGGTCTGACTGCCATTCCCCATGCTTGACACTGTCCCTGGGACATTCCCCCCCTCTTCCCTGTCCTGCTGTCCCCCCTCCCCCCTGTGCCCGTTGTGTCGTGCGTGTTGTCTGTCCCGCTGTGTCCCTCCTTCCCTTCCTTTCCCGTATGGGTGTGTATGGGCCCGGGCGTGTGTGTTTGTGCTGTGTGTTCCACCTCGGCGGCTCTCCTCCCTCTTCCCCCTTCCTTCCCGTTTCCCNATTCCCCCCCTCTTCCCTGTCCTGCTGTCCCCCCTCCCCCCTGTGCCCGTTGTGTCGTGCGTGTTGTCTGTCCCGCTGTGTCCCTCCTTCCCTTCCTTTCCCGTATGGGTGTGTATGGGCCCGGGCGTGTGTGTTTGTGCTGTGTGTTCCACTGTGCCCTCGTTGTCTCTGTGCCTGTTGTGTGTGGTACCTCGGCGGCTCTCCTCCCTCTTCCCCCTTCCTTCCCGTTTCCCTTATGTGGGCATTCCCTTTTGGTGCTTTTGGCTTCGTTTGCTCTCCGCCGGCCATGTCTGTGTCCCGCCTCTCCCCGGTGCCTTCTGGGTGTTTTGACCATGGCCAGGGATCGGCGTCACGTCTGTTGTTTGAATGATATCTTTTATTGGACCAACTGTTGTTGTTGGATATAAGCAAGCTTTTGGGCCACACAGGACCCTTCCTCAGGCATGTAGCATATAGCCAGTAGAAATGTTTTATATATTTCTGCTGGTTATGCTACATGCACGAGGCAGGGCTTGCTTATTTCCACCAACAACGGTTGGCCCAATAAAAGATATCATTCAAACCACTTTGTGTCTCTGTCACTTGGGACCAACACAGTAACCACACTCTATCTCTGGATCTACAGGCCTGTGACAGACTGCTGGTGAGTTCCTGAAAGATTAGCTCCCTGGCAAGTAGTCATTTGGCATAGCAAAAGGTCTGCATCTATTAGCCGATTACCCTAATGTACTGAAGAGTCAGCTGGGTTATATATGGAATGGCGTGTGCCAGGGGGAGGGAGGAATGCTTAGGGGAAAGGAGTTGCAGGAAGTCACTGGGGAATAAAGATATGAACCTGTTCGCATTTTGGGTAAGAGAGCTGGAAAGTGAAGAGGGGGCCTGCACAAGGGAAAATTCTGTACCTTGTGGCATTATGGACTTTTTTGAGTGTACTATACATGTGGGCTTCTGAGAATGAAGTCCGCACAAACTCTGAAGCTGTATGCTGTGTATTCTCAGCATAGAGAAGAAATGGTGGACAATCCTGAAAACACTTAAACCAAGAGGCTGTCATTGGCCTCTTTCATGCATGAACACCTCTCATTCTTGTCCTCGCAGCACTTGGAGGAACCAGGGAAGAGTTGTTATCCCTATTTTACTGATAGAGAACTGAGGCAGATAGAATGAGGATGCAGGGAAAGACTGTGGCAGAGCATGGAAGTGACCTAGGGGTAAGGCCACATGAGCAGCGAGGGCCTGATCCCCATGTGGCCCCATGATGTGCAAGCACAGCTGCCACACCGCGGGGCCAATGTGGGGAGCTTGGCACACAAGCAGCCCCCTCCCCTGTGAGGAAGCCGGGTCACTCTCTGAGCTCCTGCCACAGCTGGGGCAGGCTGCGGTGGCATGGACACTGGCCCTGCCTCGCCTTCCTCCCCTGGCCTGATGGAGATCCTGTCCCCAGTTGTGCCATGGCCGCATATGATGGGCGACAGCGCCTAACACTCATGGCCTTGCAGTAGTGCTCCCCGTGTGGTGGGGCAAGCGCAGCCCCTATATATTGGTACTCCCACTTTCGGCAACCTTACCCCAGTTGGGGTAAGGGTGCTCTGTGACGCGCCCTCAGAATTTTTTCGAGGAGGCGTCGCATAGCAGCCAGCTGATTGTACTGCCCCATGGCGGTGGGAACATCTGGCAGCCATTGGCCACACAATGCACTGCATGATGTGGCCAAGCTGACCAGGGATGGGTAAGGCAACCCAATGTGTGGTAGTCTTCCCTTTCTGTCTTGTGTGGGCTCACCCCTGGAGACTCGAGTCCTGGGCTGGAGTCCTAACCACTGGTCTAGTCTTCAACAGTCACAATTTATATCCTAAAGACTGTTACTGAAGAAACTATTGTTATTCATAGAAAGTCTCAAGGGCTTAGAGAACCTTGAACTTCCTGCATTCCACCCTTCATCACGACAGAGAGGGAGAAAGAGGAGGGAGAAAGATTGAGTTAGCTGATATTGGGAGCACATATTCTGTGACTCAGTCCAAGTGGGCAATTTACCAGTGTGCATTATGCCCAAAGGGGCTTTAACACCAGAGTGGGTGGTTTAATTAGTGCTGTGCTCTCATTTATAATTGGGTTTCTGTTAGTTCAGTTTGAAGCTTGATTTCGTAATACAAAAATTATTTTAAAAAAATCCTGTGGGAATTTTCGTGGTAAATTAACACTGCGGACTTTGATGAACTGATGCTTTTAATAGACTGTGGTGTTGGGGAAGAATCTAAATCAAGGCAGTTACAGTCCCATAAAAGTCAGCATTACAAGATAATAAATCTTGATGCAAGGAGGAGGAAGAGCGATTGGATGGGAGGCCGAGGAGACTGAGCAGTCTCGACAATGCAGAGACACATTCCTCCAGTCTGCTCAATAGCAGGGCCACTTTCACTGTCCTTCCTTGGAACTTAATCCTGCCTGGTGCTGAATTGAAGTTTTCTGCATGTGGCAGGATCAGGTCCCTTGTATGTTTATATTTACTGCTTGGTCAATGAACAGACAAGCACTTTTCTGTGATTAGTAAAGAACAGGATTGGGTTTATAGGAGAATAAATCACTGCAGAATAATCACAGCAAAACAACCCCCAATGTTACCTGTGAACAACTGTAAATTCATCTCTTGGGTGGAGAAAAAAATGCCTGAATGCAGAATAATGAAGAGGTAACAGCTGGGTAAGAAGCTGGTGTTCAGCAATCATTTCTAAATAAACATCCATGCAGAAAAGGAGTATATTTGCCTTCAGCATTGAGAGATGGGTGCCAAGAAATCAAAACCTCTTAAAATGTGCCTTACCTCTGACACAAGATGAGGACATTTTAATTGTTTAAAAGATGCAACACGTCCACCTTCTTGGAGGAATCTGACAGCTTTTATAGTAGCTCAGAATCTTTTCTGACTAAAGCATTATTTATAATTTTCTATAGACTTAGAAGTGTGTGTGGCTCTTTACAGGCAAGACAAAATCCATGCCTCAAAGCCCTTACAAAGAAGGCTTCATCTAATTTCTATTTGAATGAATGCACAGACTTCTACCAACTTCAGTAGGAGTATCTGGGTAACCAATAGGGGTGTGCAATTCATTTTGGTTATAACAAAAACAACAAATAATAATGAAAACAAAAACGAAAACGAATTTTAGTTTTTGAAATAATGGGAAAACACTGAAAAACCTATTTTGAGCTATAACTTTTTTATTTCTTATTCAGTTCTGATGAAACTTGGGGAAACTGTACCCCAATGGAGGACACTAAGAGTACCAAATGTCGGAAAGATTAGATAAAGGGAACCGATTTTATAAGCAATTGAATGTTGTGATTTTAAGAAAAGATCCATACACATTCCTAGCTACAACTTCATTATCTTCCATCCAATTTGCATGAAACCTGGGAAGGTTATGTCCCTTCCAAAGTTTATCATCCCTGCCAATTTTCAGAAAGATTGGACAAAGGGTCCTGATGTTATAAGACATTAACTTGAAAATGCATTTCCAACTGTAACTTTTTTATATTCCATGTAACATTTGTAACATTTTTACATTTTACATTTTACATTTATTTTTACAATAAAACATTTTTATTCCATGTAACATATGTAACATTTTATATTCCATCCTGTTAACAAGACATTTGGCAGGAATGTATCCCACACCTTTCCTGTCACCTTGGCCAAACAACAGGACACTTTGATAAAAGGCCCCAATTTTATAAGCAAATGAAGCTGTCCCCTTGAAGACCATTATTCAGATAAATAGCAGCACATACAGTGCCAGTCAGAGGCAGGCACCTAGCATGGCAGGGGGAGGGAGGCTGTAGGAGGGAGGATGGGAAGCAACCCAACAGGCTGAAAGACACATTCACTGGCCAATTACTGCATGCTTCCAGCTTTACAGGACCAAATCAGTGGTGGCTTCGAGGCAGGCATAGGGGGTGGCCCTGAGGCGGGCATAGAAGGGACATAACTGAAACTTTGGGGATAGCATCCCAGAAATCAGGAGACATAGTTTACACATTCAGGCTGGCAAATTATTATCACAATCACATCCTACAGCACTGTGACAGAGGACATAAGAGTATCTCTATTGGCACTTTCCTAAACAAATGCTTCCAACTTCCCAGTAACAAGTGGGGGAGAGATGTTGGGGTAGTTACAGCACAGAATGAGGATATTTGGTTGACATTTCTGCTGACAAATTGACATCACAAACAGATCTTATACCACAGTGACATGTAAGAGAATCCCTGGCATAGGATCCTTCTCTGAAAATGCTGTGCAGGCATATAAAATTGGGACCCTTTATCACAGTTTTCCTATATTTTCCATAGATGATCCTGAAGGTGTGAGATACAGTCCTTCCAAATTTCATGTACACTGGTTGGACCACAGAGATATTACAGTCAGACATACATTTATACGTTAATTGCTTATACCACCAGGATCCTTTATCTTTGCAATGCTGGAGATACTAGCTTGGTTCCTAGTCTCTCAACTCCGCTTTGGCTGGGGAGGATGGACTCGCGTTTCTCAGCTCAGTTAATGAAAAGATAGGGTGAAAACAGACATGACACTAACCACCCTTTAACCACCCTTGGTGGTTATTTATGCATGTTACAGGGCTGTATTGGTGCCCTATGCGGCCCTGAAACATGCATAAATGACCACCAAGGGTGGTTAAAGGGTGGTTAGCATCATGTCTGTTTTCACCCATAGTTCCTTCCATTTTTCTAATAATACTGAGGTGAACTGGAAAGCTGCAGAGGTCATCTACAGATGGAGTCCTAGTATCCAATCATATCTGGATGGTGGTGGATGGAAATGAGGGGGAGATAGAAATGATTTTAATTTCTCTCCCTTTCTCCTGAAACAAAATTAAATAAGACTAGGTTCTTCAGATTAGAGAATTAGTGACTAAGGGGAGATAGGATAGAAGTGGTACAAAGCAAGTAAATAGTTACTTGCCCTTTCTCAAAATATTAGAACTAGGGGACACTCCTTGAAAATAACCACAGTGGATTAAAAACAAATAAAAGGTAGTACATTTTCATCCAACATACAATTAATCTATGGAACAGCGTTACCAGAGTATATTGTGAAGGCCAACAGCATAACTGGGTTTTAAAAAAGGACTAGTTAAGTTCTTAGAGGATAGGTTCATAATAAATGGCTACTAGTTAAGTTGTTCAGGGGTTAGACCTCTGGCTGTTGAGGGTTAGGAGTGAATAGTAGGAAATGGATCATTCTATTATGACCTTTGGTGCACTTATCTGAAGCATCCAAAGTGGCTACTGTTGGGCTAGATAGACCCTTAATGTAATCCAACATGGACCAGAAAGGATGCGTGACCCAACATAGTATTTCTTCTGTTCTTAAAACTCACCAAACCTCCAAAATGCGTTTTTGTGTAAATGAAAGGATTTACAGGAGATTGATTAGTGCCCTGTTCTCTTGGACTCATCCAACACGTTCGTACTCTGCTTCTCACCATCGAATCCAATGCGAGGTCCGTTGTTAACAAGGCCCCAGTGATCCATGATCTAATCTTGGATGGGGCCGTGGACCTCGCATGCATCACGGAGACCTGGCTGGATGATCTGGCCGGTCCAACTTTGGCGGATCTGGTTCCAGCTGGATATGCCGTGCAGCACCAGCCCCGCATGGGCGGCCGGGGAGGGGGTGTAGCTATTGTTTTTAGGGAAGACTGGCCTGTTAGGAGGTATCCAGTGCGGGAGATTATGGGTGTAGAGGCTCTGCACGTGGTGATCGATTTGGCTGGGGGCAAGCTAGGGGTGCTGCTGGTGTACCGGGCCCCTTCATGCCCGGCGGCATCCCTTACCGCTCTAGCGGAGCTGGCCTCGGAGGTGGTGTTGGGCTCCCCCAGGACTTTGGTTCTGGGGGACTTCAACGTCCACGCCGATGCCGGCCTTGTTGGGGCGGAGCGGGAGTTCATGGCCGCCATGGCAACTATGAACTTGTCCCAGGAGGTGATCTGCCCGACCCACGTGGGGGGACATACCCTCGACCTGATCTTCGGCTCTGGCCTTGAGGCGGGGGGTCCGGTTGTGGGGGAGGTGACAGCGGTGCCCTTGTCGTGGACGGACCATTACCTCCTTCAGGCCGGTCTTTTAGCGCGCCCCCTCCAGAAGGGGAAGGGACCAGTTAGGATGGTCCGCCCTCGGAGGCTGATGGAACCCCAGCGGTTCCAGGAGGTCCTGAGGGAGCTTACCCTGGATGTGGACGGTCACTCTGTGGATGAGCTGGTCCGGCATTGGAACATCTTGCTGGAGGAGGCCATTGACAGGGTGGCTCCGAGGCGCCTTCTGCCTCGGTCTCGTCACCGCAGGACCCCTTGGTTTACTGAGGGGCTGCGGTGTATGAAGCGTGTGGGCAGGAGGCTAGAGCGACGCTGGCGTCGGACTCGGTCTGTCTCCGATCGTCTTCTCCATAGGGCCCATTTGCGGTCCTATGTGGAGGCTGTGAGGACGGCGAGGAAGGAATTCCTCGCCGTCCTCATAGCGTCTGCGAAGTCGCGTCCAGCGGAGCTGTTTCGGGTGGTGCGGGGGCTGGTTAGTCCGGCCTCCCTCCGCCTGGATGGGGACTTGTCCCGGGCCCGCTGTGAGGAGTTTGTCATCTACTTCGCAGACAAGATTGCTCGGATTCAGGCCGATTTCGACGCTGGGTTGATAGCAGTAGGGGAAGAGCGCGGGGGGGCGGAGGGTCCGTCTGGTCCATCTTTATGGGGCGAGTTTCAGGAAGTGACGCCTGCCGATGTGGTGGATGTCCTGGGGTCTGTGAGGGCCACGTGTTGTCAACTAGATCCATGCCCGTCCTGGTTAATAAAAGCTTCCGGGGAGACGTTGGGGACGGTGCTGGCGAGGGTGGTGAATGCGTCCCTTCGGCAGGGGAGGTTGTCGCCTTGCTTAAAAGAGGCTGTGGTGCGCCCCCTGCTGAAAAAACCATCGTTGGACGTAGACGCGCTCGCCAGCTACCGACCTGTCTCTAACCTTCCCTTTTTAGGGAAGGTTATTGAGCGGGCAGTGGCGCTCCAGCTCCAGGGTCATCTAGATAATATCGGGCTCCTTGACCCTTTTCAATCTGGGTTCCGCCCCGGCTATGGCACCGAGACGGCGTTGGTGGCCTTGGTGGACGACCTCCGCCGGGAGATGGATGCGGGATGTTCGACATTTCTCATCCTGCTCGATCTCTCGGCCGCTTTTGACACCGTGGACCATGGGCTGCTGTTGAGACGACTGCGTGACCGGGGGGGTCTGGACGGGACTGTTCTTGAATGGTTCCGTTCATTCCTCTCGGGGAGGAGCCAACGGGTGGTGTTGGGGGAAGAAACATCGAGCCCCCGCGCCTTACCGTGTGGCGTTCCGCAGGGATCGATCTTGTCTCCATTATTATTTAACATCTATATGCAGCCCTTGGGGGAGGTCGTGAGAGGGTTCGGGGTGCGATGTCACCAGTATGCTGATGATACTCAGCTGTACCTCTCGTTTTCTACCGACCCAGACCCTGCTGTCTCGGTGCTATCCCAATGTTTGGAGGCCGTGGCGGATTGGATGCGGCGGAGCAGACTGAAGCTCAACCCAGATAAGACGGAGGTGATGGTGGTGGGGAGGGCGAAGGGGGTGGTGGCCCCCCTGATTGGGGGGGTTTGCCCCCCTGTAGCTCAGCAGGTCCGGAGTCTGGGGGTCATATTGGACGCAGACCTGCGGCTGGAGCGGCAGGTGGAGGCAGTCGCTAAGGCTGCCTTCCGCCAGCTTTATCTGGTACGTAGGCTGCGTCCGTATGTCTCTGGCCCGGACCTGGCCTCCCTCATCCATGCCTTCGTCACCTCGCGGCTCGACTACTGTAACGCGCTCTACGTGGGGCTTCCCTTGTTCTTGGCCCGGAGGCTGCAGCTGGTGCAGAATGCGGCGGCCCGTCTTCTTACGGGGACGGGTCGCCGGGAGCACATTACACCGGTGCTCCGAGCGCTGCACTGGCTGCCGATAGTGTGCCGGGCCAAGTTCAAGGTCCTAGTAATGATCTATAAAGCCCTATACGGCCTTGGCCCCTCTTACCTTAGGGACCGCCTCGCCCTTCGCGCCCCGGAACGACTCCTGCGGTCTGCCGGGGGTGCCCTCCTGGAGGTCCCCCGTGTCAAGCGGGGGGCCACGATGGAGCGGGCATTCTCGGTGGTAGGGCCGCGGCTGTGGAACTCCCTTCCGGAGGAAGCTCGCCTGGCCCCAAGCCTTTTAACATTTCGGCGGAACTGTAAGACCTGGCTGTTTGCCCAGGCCTTTGGGAGGGAGGGTGGGGAGGGATGATTTTAATCCCCCACCCATTTATTTATTTGTTTTTCTAGCCCTGTTTTATATGATGTGTTTTAGATGATGTATTTTATATTTATATTTTAAAGTGAATTTTAATATTTTATTATTGTTAGTCGCCCCGAGCTGCATTGCAGGAGGGGGCGGGATATAAATCTGTAAAATAAATAAATAAAATAAATTTATCTGGAGTCCATGTTGGCTTCATGGAATCAATAGAGTGAAGCATATCAAAAGCCAGTAGGGAATTTGGAAGACAAAAGGAGCATTAAACTGGCAGAAAATCTAAAGATATACAAGACCACACAGTAATAGCATCCTCATTATATGCATGTGAGAGAAAATTCAGTCATTTCCACCTAGGTTGCCTCAGAAAGATAATGAAAATCCAGTGGTGACACAAGATACCAGAGATACTGAGGTCCTTAGAAGAGCAAACATATCAATCATAGAAGTAATAATAGTGAGGGCATAGTTAAGACAGGGTTGGTCACTTTATCTGAGAGCTTGGTATTAGACTACCCAAAAAGGTATTCTACAATGAGCTGAAGCTCAGTGAACAACACTTTCTAGTGGTGGTCAGTTTGAAAGGTAGAATAATTGTCTAAAGACCAATCTTTTAAAAAAATGCATTTCAACTGTTGCATGTGAATGGGAAACTCGTAACTGGGGAAAATGACAAAAGGTAATTCATGATGGCAGAGTAAAGCTTGATGCATGCAATTTGTATCCAGATAGCCAAAGAAGAGAGAGCCTAATGGAAATTGAGGGAGGAACAAATGGTAGTTCAATCTAATGTTCAGTGTCCTGTCTGTGGAAAACACTCCTTTCCAAAATTGGACTGTTAATTACTTGGACCTGGGAGACCAAGGTTCAAATCACAGCTTAACCATGAACTCACTAGGTAGCAAGTCATTGTGTCTCAGCCTCAGTTCCCCATCTATAAAATGGAAATGTATGTATCTCTGTCTCTTCCTATTTTCCCCACTCCCTACTCTCTCCTTCCTCCATCTTAGATTGAAAGCCTCTTGGAGCAGGGATCAGTTTCTAATAACTGTTCAAGACCAAAAACATTGCTTGCACTATATAAGTATTGAATAAATAAATAAATAAATTAAATAAAAGAACCCATAATTTGAAATAAGGTTCTGGGAGCGAATTTGTGGCTGTTATCATTAACCACAATGAATGAACAGCAGCATGTGGTATGGCGAGACACAAGAGGAGGACTCATTCTGGATGACCGGGATACTATACACTACAACACTGTGTACAATTTCACTGATGTGAGCAATTCTCTCCTCTTTCATGGGGGAGAAAACAGAACGGCAGGGGTCTCTTGCGAATGTACACTAATGGTTAACACTTAATTTCTCTTGAGGATATGGAATGATGCCACAAGGAAAGCGATCAGGTGTTTTCTCTCTGCTGCTTTTTTTACAAGTCTAATTTGATTTTAAAGGGCCACTGGGAGCTGTTGGTTGCTACAGCAGGAAGAACAGAATTTCATAAACACTCACAGTCTGATACATGCTGTGCTAGGGAGTAAAAATGTAACCCTCCAAGAACTCAACTTTTGCTGCCCAATACAGTGGAGCATGAAGTATTCCCCCAGACCTTTCCCACTTACCCAATGAATACTATAGCCACAGGAATGATGCCACTCTAATAGGACAACCACAGTCCAACATCATTTGTGTTCTATTACCACACAGGCTGCAGTGGAGTTTAGCAAACAAGAGGCTAAAAGCCTACCTGTTTATGCCTGTTCATTTCCAACAGCAAGGCCTGTTTCCTCCCAGTAATAAGCTTTGTTTCCATCCAGGAACAAAGGCATTGTTCCTCTGCATTTTTCCTCTGGTGTACTAGGAAAGAGGTAACACATTGTCCTAAGCACAGCAGGCCAAACCATTACCATATGGTCTCCCACAACTTCATCAATATGACTTGCTACTGCACAGCATGTAGTTCCAGGGAGCTTTCTCAGAGCTTTGGAACCAAATGTGCTCACTTAAGATTCTACAGATGAATCTTTTTAATGAAAACTAATTAACATTTTGTAGCCCTGATGAGCAAAGTAATTCTATTAGGACACCTTCACCTTTCATGGCAGGGCAGAAGAGGAAATTGTGTGGTGTTCTACTACAGAGCCATTGGAGACCTTTATAAATAATGAAACCTCTAGTGCCTATATTTCCCACCCAAATATAAAACACCCTGCTTATTACTCTGTGACACTATTGACATTACTTTAAAATTCCTTTATGAACACTGGCAGAGTATTCATATTTTATTTGTCAGACTGAACAGCTTGCTTTGCTTTATGTATCTGTTTATGTAAGTAGTTCCCATTAGATGTACCTTTGACATCCTATTCTATTGTTTATCTGTCTTGCCTACTCAACTTATAAACTGGTATGTGTGTGTGTGTTTCTGCATATTTGTGCAGCACCTCACACAGTGGAGTCCCAGTCGAGTGTTTGGTAGACACAATATAAATAATTACTAGTAAACCAGTAGAATCTGCATGTCTTAGATCATTAAGCATCACTGGATGTTTTTACACACACATTTCTCCTGGATGTTTGCTGTCACATCCTGAACTTTCTGTGTGTCTAAATCACTCACCCAGATCTTAAACATCCAGACTTTTGAACTTCTACGTAGAACTTCTCCCAGAACTTTTGTGTGTAAAAAGTTCTCCTGATAAACTGCTTTGCTCCAGGCAGCTGTGGTCACTTGGTTTCCATGGCAGCCTGTCACATCTACAGCTGTGGCTTACTTTAGGCTGCCTCAGGGCAGTGTTTGTGTGAAGAATGCATCCAGGAACTGCCTCAGGGCGGTGTGTATGTGCATCCGGAACTTACTTGTGGACTTGTAAACCCAGAAGATTGGAAAATCTGGAACTTTAACGTGTGTGTAAAAATGCCCACTGAGTCACTCATCCACCTAATACTGGTTTCTTGTAAGATTACTTCCCCCTTTGTGCCGGCCCCCAATTCTGGCTGCAGACACCCCTCTGTTAGGCCACTGTTAGCTCCCTGCACACTGCTGCTGGGCCACAATTGAACCACACTGAAGCCCTTTTCACACAGGCTGCAGTGCATGGGGCGGATGGGTGGGTGCCGCGGTGGATTGGCGCCTGTTGCTCCATTTGTGGGTGATGGGTGGAAGTGGGTGGAGCATGGGAGCGTGCATGCACCCCCACCCACTGCCTGCGGTGTTCCCATGGGCATCGACCCATCCCCCCTGCACCCGGTGTGGCATTCGCACAACCCCACCCCCACACACATGTGCGAGGGGGTGGTGCCCATGTGAAAAGGGCCTGATAGTGACATCAGCAGCAGATGAATCAGTCACCCTTCTTTCTGTCCCAGTTATTTGCTAACAGATTCATATTAACACTTTATATAATACAACAGAATCACTCTGCCTCCATATTTGGACACTTTTGAGGACAGGACCTACTTTTGTCCAGATTAGAAAGGTGTCCAGATATGGGAGTGTCATAAAATCTGTCAAGGTTAAAGTAGGTGAATGGTAAAGCATGTCCAGAATAAAGAAGGATCTGTGAGGCTATGGATAAGGGAATTCATGCTGAATAATATAATAGATATGAATGATGCACACCGCCTCTTCCCTCATGTCCCACCTTGACCTCTGAGGTTTTCTGGGTGTGCCCTCTTGCACATACCATCTGCCCATCAGGTTCATATGACGAGGGCATGCAAAGAGGCATTCTCGGCTGCTGCCCCAGTATCATGGAACTCCCTTCCCCTGGAGGTTCATCAGAGCTCAAGCCTGCTCATCTTCCAGAGGAAATGTAAGACATTTTATTTGGCAATTAGGAATAGGATTTTGGGCGGGGGGACTGGGATGAGGGATTTTAATTATTTATGTTTTTGAGTATTGTAACCGGCCCTATCAGGATAGGGTGGGATAATAAATTTAAATAAAACAAAACAAAACGAACAAACAAACAAATACTTCTCAAGGGCATTCCTAGCAGGTTAGAAGTGGCTGAGTGGCAGTTTAGAAATCAGACTCAGATAATAATAGCATACCCTCCAATTGTATCTTTCTGCCCAGGATAGTAACTGGTTTTGTTATCTTTTACCCGACTTCCAGCATTGTAAGGTTTGTACCGGGTTCAACAGACAAAGGGGGTCATTCAGAGCCAGACTTAGAATTTGCAGGGCCCAGGGTGAAAATAAAATGCAGAGCCCCAATAGCCCCACTCTCCATAGTCCCACCCCTTAATAACTGGCAGTCTGGTGTTGGCCTACAAAAACAATGAAGTGTCATAAGTTTACACATAAATCTCTCTCTCTCTCTCCCTTTCACACACTCAGGAATCAGTGATTTATTGAAAGTGACGGGGGTGGGGTGGGGTGGAATGGTCCCACAGGAAGTAGCAACCCTGAGGGCTGAGAATGATGGGTGGAGAGATGACCCTGTGGAAAGTCCCCTTCGCCGCCAAAATGGCGGCGACGGGGTGATTGTCGCGCCCCCCCTCCCCTGTGAGGGGAGACGCAGAACATGGCCGGTGAACGGGGCTCGATAGAGAGCCCGTTCGCGCGCTTTGCCTGGGTTGCCAGGGGCAACCGTCCCAGAGCGAGGTGGTGCATGCGCACCTCGTGGGACCTGGAGGCCACGCCCCTTTTAGGAGGGGCGTCTCTTCTGTTAGCCGCGTGGTGCGGCATTCCCGAAGCGGAGGGCAGTGAAGCAGCCCACCCACCTCCCTCTAGCACTGTGGTACCGAACGGTCGCCGTTAGGGGACCGAAGAGGAATTTTGACAGGTAACCTCTAATTTATGGGGACTGTGTTTTTTGCCTCTTCTACAGTGCAGAGTAGGAAAAAACACCATAAATAGGAAAATTAGTGTGATTTAATTGGCAAGTTATAATTAAACGTTATAAGTAACAAAGATTGGCTTTACCAATGATTTTTAATTCGAAGTGAATTCTAATTTGATGATAGGGAACAATGTTGAATTCTGATTGGATGAAGCAATTTGAAAATCGATAATTGTCGCACTAGCAGGGGTCCAATATGCCAACAAGTTTAATAAATAGGTTAATAAATAGTTAAGAGTCATCTCAGTAAGAGATGGGGAGATGATACACTGTGTAATGCAGGGCACTGCATGCTTGGTGATCAAGCTCCCTGGAAGTGGTGTCTTAACCGGGGCCAGCAGGGACATGCGCTGTCTTCAGACCCGGTGGACACATTACTTCTTACTCAAACCCACAGTGGGTTGTCCCCCCCCTTCGGCCTTGCCCTGTCGAAGGAGGGGAGGAAAATGCTAAAAGGATACTGTCAACGGAAGGCACATCCGGGCAGTACCTGAGTTAATAAGTTCAAATAGTTAAATGGCATATTGGACCCAAATTGCAGATAGCAATTATTTCCCCACCTGCCTAACGTGGCATTTTTGAATAAAGAGTGCGGCCAGTTTTACACCAACTTATGTTTCTGTGTCTCATTGGGGTGCGCCGACAAGTCCCCTTCGCCGCCAAAATGGCGGCGACGGGGTGATTGTCGCGCCCCCCCTCCCCTGTGAGGGGAGACGCAGAACAGGGCCGGCGAACGGGGCTCGTTAGAGAGCCCGTTCGCGCGCTTTGTCTGGGTTGCCAGGGCAACCGTCCCAGAGCGAGGTGGTGCATGCGCACCTCGTGGGACCTGGAGGCCACGCCCCTTTTAGGAGGGGCGTCTCTTCTGCTAGCCGCGTGGCGCGGCATTCCCGAAGCGGAGGGCAGTGAAGCAGCCCACCCACCTCCCTCTAGCACTGTGGTACCGAACGGTCGCCGTTAGGGGACCGAAGAGGAATTTTGACAGGTAACCTCTAATTTATGGGGACTGTGTTTTTTGCCTCTTCTACAGTGCAGAGTAGGAAAAAACACCATAAATAGGAAAATTAGTGTGATTTAATTGGCAAGTTATAATTAAACGTTATAAGTAACAAAGATTGGCTTTACCAATGATTTTTAATTCGAAGTGAATTCTAATTTGATGATAGGGAACAATGTTGAATTCTGATTGGATGAAGCAATTTGAAAATCGATAATTGTCGCACTAGCAGGGGTCCAATATGCCAACAAGTTTAATAAATAGGTTAATAAATAGTTAAGAGTCATCTCAGTAAGAGATGGGGAGATGATACACTGTGTAATGCAGGGCACTGCATGCTTGGTGATCAAGCTCCCTGGAAGTGGTGTCTTAACCGGGGCCAGCAGGGACATGCGCTGTCTTCAGACCCGGTGGACACATTACTTCTTACTCAAACCCACAGTGGGTTGTCCCCCCCCTTCGGCCTTGCCCTGTCGAAGGAGGGGAGGAAAATGCTAAAAGGATACTGTCAACGGAAGGCACATCCGGGCAGTACCTGAGTTAATAAGTTCAAATAGTTAAATGGCATATTGGACCCAAATTGCAGATAGCAATTATTTCCCCACCTGCCTAACGTGGCATTTTTGAATAAAGAGTGCGGCCAGTTTTACACCAACTTATGTTTCTGTGTCTCATTGGGGTGCGCCGACAAGTCCCCTTCGCCGCCAAAATGGCGGCGACGGGGTGATTGTCGCGCCCCCCCTCCCCTGTGAGGGGAGACGCAGAACATGGCCGGTGAACGGGGCTCGTTAGAGAGCCCGTTCGCGCGCTTTGTCTGGGTTGCCAGGGCAACCGTCCCAGAGCGAGGTGGTGCATGCGCACCTCGTGGGACCTGGAGGCCACGCCCCTTTTAGGAGGGGCGTCTCTTCTGCTAGCCGCGTGGCGCGGCATTCCCGAAGCGGAGGGCAGTGAAGCAGCCCACCCACCTCCCTCTAGCACTGTGGTACCGAACGGTCGCCGTTAGGGGACCGAAGAGGAATTTTGACAGGTAACCTCTAATTTATGGGGACTGTGTTTTTTGCCTCTTCTACAGTGCAGAGTAGGAAAAAACACCATAAATAGGAAAATTAGTGTGATTTAATTGGCAAGTTATAATTAAACGTTATAAGTAACAAAGATTGGCTTTACCAATGATTTTTAATTCGAAGTGAATTCTAATTTGATGATAGGGAACAATGTTGAATTCTGATTGGATGAAGCAATTTGAAAATCGATAATTGTCGCACTAGCAGGGGTCCAATATGCCAACAAGTTTAATAAATAGGTTAATAAATAGTTAAGAGTCATCTCAGTAAGAGATGGGGAGATGATACACTGTGTAATGCAGGGCACTGCATGCTTGGTGATCAAGCTCCCTGGAAGTGGTGTCTTAACCGGGGCCAGCAGGGACATGCGCTGTCTTCAGACCCGGTGGACACATTACTTCTTACTCAAACCCACAGTGGGTTGTCCCCCCCCTTCGGCCTTGCCCTGTCGAAGGAGGGGAGGAAAATGCTAAAAGGATACTGTCAACGGAAGGCACATCCGGGCAGTACCTGAGTTAATAAGTTCAAATAGTTAAATGGCATATTGGACCCAAATTGCAGATAGCAATTATTTCCCCACCTGCCTAACGTGGCATTTTTGAATAAAGAGTGCGGCCAGTTTTACACCAACTTATGTTTCTGTGTCTCATTGGGGTGCGCCGACAAGTCCCCTTCGCCGCCAAAATGGCGGCGACGGGGTGATTGTCGCGCCCCCCCTCCCCTGTGAGGGGAGACGCAGAACATGGCCGGTGAACGGGGCTCGTTAGAGAGCCCGTTCGCGCGCTTTGTCTGGGTTGCCAGGGCAACCGTCCCAGAGCGAGGTGGTGCATGCGCACCTCGTGGGACCTGGAGGCCACGCCCCTTTTAGGAGGGGCGTCTCTTCTGCTAGCCGCGTGGCGCGGCATTCCCGAAGCGGAGGGCAGTGAAGCAGCCCACCCACCTCCCTCTAGCACTGTGGTACCGAACGGTCGCCGTTAGGGGACCGAAGAGGAATTTTGACAGGTAACCTCTAATTTATGGGGACTGTGTTTTTTGCCTCTTCTACAGTGCAGAGTAGGAAAAAACACCATAAATAGGAAAATTAGTGTGATTTAATTGGCAAGTTATAATTAAACGTTATAAGTAACAAAGATTGGCTTTACCAATGATTTTTAATTCGAAGTGAATTCTAATTTGATGATAGGGAACAATGTTGAATTCTGATTGGATGAAGCAATTTGAAAATCGATAATTGTCGCACCAGCAGGGGTCCAATATGCCAACAAGTTTAATAAATAGGTTAATAAATAGTTAAGAGTCATCTCAGTAAGAGATGGGGAGATGATACACTGTGTAATGCAGGGCACTGCATGCTTGGTGATCAAGCTCCCTGGAAGTGGTGTCTTAACCGGGGCCAGCAGGGACATGCGCTGTCTTCAGACCCGGTGGACACATTACTTCTTACTCAAACCCACAGTGGGTTGTCCCCCCCCTTCGGCCTTGCCCTGTCGAAGGAGGGGAGGAAAATGCTAAAAGGATACTGTCAACGGAAGGCACATCCGGGCAGTACCTGAGTTAATAAGTTCAAATAGTTAAATGGCATATTGGACCCAAATTGCAGATAGCAATTATTTCCCCACCTGCCTAACGTGGCATTTTTTGAATAAAGAGTGCGGCCAGTTTTACACCAACTTATGTTTCTGTGTCTCATTGGGGTGCGCCGACAAGTCCCCTTCGCCGCCAAAATGGCGGCGACGGGGTGATTGTCGCGCCCCCCCTCCCCTGTGAGGGGAGACGCAGAACATGGCCGGTGAACGGGGCTCGATAGAGAGCCCGTTCGCGCGCTTTGCCTGGGTTGCCAGGGGCAACCGTCCCAGAGCGAGGTGGTGCATGCGCACCTCGTGGGACCTGGAGGCCACGCCCCTTTTAGGAGGGGCGTCTCTTCTGTTAGCCGCGTGGTGCGGCATTCCCGAAGCGGAGGGCAGTGAAGCAGCCCACCCACCTCCCTCTAGCACTGTGGTACCGAACGGTCGCCGTTAGGGGACCGAAGAGGAATTTTGACAGGTAACCTCTGATTTATGGGGACTGTGTTTTTCGCCTCTTCTACAGTGCAGAGTAGGAAAAAACACCATAAATAGGAAAATTAGTGTGATTTAATTGGCAAGTTATAATTAAAAGGGATAAGTAACAACGATTGGCTTTACCAATGATTTTTAATTCGAAGTGAATTCTAATTTGATGATAGGGAACAATGTTGAATTCTGATTGGATGAAGCAATTTGAAAATCGATAATTGTCGCACTAGCAGGGGTCCAATATGCCAACAAGTTTAATAAATAGGTTAATAAATAGTTAAGAGTCATCTCAGTAAGAGATGGGGAGATGATACACTGTGTAATGCAGGGCACTGCATGCTTGGTGATCAAGCTCCCTGGAAGTGGTGTCTTAACCGGGGCCAGCAGGGACATGCGCTGTCTTCAGACCCGGTGGACACATTACTTCTTACTCAAACCCACAGTGGGTTGTCCCCCCCCTTCGGCCTTGCCCTGTCGAAGGAGGGGAGGAAAATGCTAAAAGGATACTGTCAACGGAAGGCACATCCGGGCAGTACCTGAGTTAATAAGTTCAAATAGTTAAATGGCATATTGGACCCAAATTGCAGATAGCAATTATTTCCCCACCTGCCTAACGTGGCATCTTTTGAATAAAGAGTGCGGCCAGTTTTACACCAACTTATGTTTCTGTGTCTCATTGGGGTGCGCCGACAATAACCTGTCCTGGGGCTTCAGAAGTGCTGGACTTGGGGCTACCACAAATGACCTCCCTGTCGGGCCTTCTCTGACCATGGCGCCCAGGCCATGGTCCCTACTGGCCCTGTGTAAGACCGGCCCTCAGTCATTAGTACCTCATTAATTCAGCTGGAGAAAGAGCTGACAACTCTTGCCTGGATTAACAGCCCTGGCTGCTGTTACAGCTGGGGGCTGGAGGGGCACCTTCTTCCATTTAAACAAACTTGGGCTAAGCCTTGCTATCAATGAACAAAGAAAGATAACACCAAGCAGGAGGGAGCTGTGTGCGTGAGATCAAGATGAAAACTAAACAAAAAATAAAAATGGTTGGAGGGGTATGAGTGTGTCTCTGAGAGATGATTCTTTAGCATGCTCAAAGGGATTATCACCGCTTCCATCTGTGATCTTCTGAGTATCTTTAAAACTAAAACTTTAGAGCCAAAGTCAATGCACACATTTGAGAATTTTGACTTCTTTAATAGGCTGAGTTAGAACTTGAACCATCAGTCCTGCACACACAAACATGTGTGCACAGAACCTCTCACACAGACATCTTTTTTCCCCAGCTTAGCCTCACCGTTAGTCAGTGGGCTATTACAAATTTTCATAAACACATGCAAATCTATGCAAATTAGGGCTGGCATGAAGTGTAGCTATTTTTCTCCATCAAATGTTGGAGGGTATGTAATAATCTCAGCACTTACATAGCACTTCCTGTCCATAGGCCTTATGGGACTGAGCAAAAAGGCATGAGAATAATTGTCTCCGAGCTGCTTTGCAGGAGGGGCGGGGTACAAATTGTGGAAATAAATAAATAAATGCTCTCAGAAGTCATGATCCTGCTTTGGGTCCCAAGCCTCATTTTGGGAACCTCTGACATAAACAGAGCAGTTAAAAATTTTCAATGAGGTTCTGTGCTGTGCAAATTTGAATGTCAGCTAGAAAAACAACCTAGGGCACAGTTTTGGGGGAATTGACAAAGCTCTACACTTAAAACCTCTGAGATCTGGGGTATGCTTAGGAAAAAATGATGTAATTAATAATTTGAACAGGAGGGAATTGGACTCAAGATTCCTGATTTCTATTTGTAGCTCTTCCACAGACTTATTATGCAACTCTGAGGAAACCACTTACATTTTCTGTGCCTTGTCCTCCCTAACTGTAAACTGGGGACAATTATTATTTTATAAAACTATAAAAACAATAATATAAATGCAATAAATAAAAATAAATACATAACAATAAAACAGTAAAACCTCCAATCCCAATAGGGACATCAGAGAAAGTAAAAATACACGACCCCACCCTAACCCACACCCGTCTCCCTCATTAAAAACCTGGCGGAACAGCCACGTCTTGCAGTGAATGGAAGGAAAAGAGGTCTGGAGTCATCCCAGCCTCTGCTGGCAGGGAGTTCCAGAGCCTAGGTGAGGCCACCAAGAACGTCCTCTCCATGGTTGCCTCCCAGGATACCCAGGAGGGTGCTCCGCAGGGGCTGGTCAAGAGTCCAGGGAGTGAGGCGGTCTCGCAGGTAGGTGGGGCCTAGGCCATATAGGTAAGTACCAACACCTTGAATTGGGCCTGGAAGACTATAGGCAGCCTGTACAGAGCATGGAGCACTGGTGTAATGTGCTCATGGTGACCCGTTCCCGTCAGGAAATGGGCCGCCGCATTCTGCACCAGATGCAGCTTCCGAATCACATAGAGTGCATTACAGTAGTCCAGTCTCGAGGTACTGAAAGCATGGACGATAGTGGCCATGTCAGAGTCTGAGACATACAGCCGAAGCCTCCGCACCAAATGTAACTGGCAGAATGTGCTCCTTGCCACAGCTTCCACCTGGACATTCAGGCAGAACTGGGAATTGAAGAGCATGCCCAGACTACACACCTGGGGGACCAGTGAGGGGCAAACCCCATCAATGACAGGGGACACCACACCTACCACCTTACCCACTAGCATCACCTCCGTCTTGCCGGGATTCAGCCTCAGTTGGCTCGCCCTCACCCAGTGATGAGCAAGGTCATGATAGTGAGTGATAGCTGATAAACTGGTCCTGTCTTTGCCTAGGGTCAGAGGGTATATTTAAATCTCAAAATGGGGTCACACAGGAAAAATTCTTGGGAACTACCAGTTTATCTGATTCATCCCATTCAAAACGGGTTTGAAATTTCACCCTCTCTACCTTTATCCTGGTGTTTTCATTTTCAGCTGAAACCCGAAATAGCAAAATCTCAGGATTGTGAAACTTTGGGTGCCGCCTCTACCCATTGAAATCAATAGAATAACTCCCACTGACTCTAATGGTGGAGGACTGTGCCCTTAAGAGGGGAAACCACTGAATTTGGGCTTAGTTTGGTGGGGCAGTGTTTCTAGAGATTGGGACAGGGTAGAAAGGAAAAGTGATTTCAGCCAAACCAGTTTGTCCACACTGAACAGAAGCCAGTAGTATGCCACAGAAGCTCAAAAGACAGATAATCAATATACACATTTATTTTCCTTAGTACTTTTAAATGACTTGTGTTTTTATTCCATGCCCTGAAACCTAAATCTAAAATTCAAAGAACTATTGAATGATTCAAAGCCATTAGGAACTGTAAACTGGGGAAATGACTCAGCAGAAAAAAAAAATAGCTGTTGTATCAGCAGGGGCTTTTCCTCAAGGGATAGGGCTTATAACAAGAAAGTAAAAGAGCCTAACGTAAGCAGAAAGGCAGTAGAAAGATCCCCAGTTTGTGGTTCAACCTGACCCCACTTTCCAAAGATATTCTTTCTCCTCTTGTATTCTCCAAGCAATACTATGATGGCTTGCCCCACTCTGGCACTTTGAGTGTTTTTCGACAACCGCCTCCCCACCCATTACGCACCAATCACCCACCCATCACGCATGTTCCAGTGCTGCATAGGGTGCCAATGCAGTCCTGCAACATGCATGATGGGTGAGTGATGGGTAGGTCATGGGTGGGGAGGCGCATGTCGAAAAACACCCTTTGTGTCTTGTGTGACCATTCCTGTCTTGCTATTCCTAAGGACTTCTAATCAAGACGTGCGGAAACTGAGTTAGTTAACCCCAAGTTCACCATGGAGTTGCTGCTCACTGCCAGACATAAAAACTTGCTCTAACATGCATCATATGACAAGGTGTATTCACACAAGATGTTACCTTGCATGTGCCCCACATCCGACCACCCATCGGAAGATGGTGCAGCCAGAGGCACACTCCCATGAGTCATGGAGCACCCACTCTCTGCCACTCATGGCATTGTGCTGAGAAACGCAATGTGCGCCGTGTAGGGCAAGCCAAATAGATGTGACAACAGGCGACCACCTGGCCCTGCCAGTTTAAACGGCTGTGTCCAGCCAAGCCAGCACACAGGTCTGCCAGTACCATAGAGGATCGGGGACCTGAGGCCCAGAGCATCTCCATGGGCATTCGTTGCCTGGCTGGCTCCCCACCCCCACCAGAGCCCTTAAAGGATATGCTCACAAAATACAAAACTGCTTTGGACTAAACCTTGGTGATCTCATGCATGGGCCCTGCACACCCCACACACCCAGGAAGACAGAGGAGCAAACCCCAAAGACCATGGAAAACAGCAGCTCCACCAGCCAAGTAAGCAAAGTACCCCCAGGGAGCGGGGCATGAAACAGTTAGTCAAAGAGAGCAAGGTAACAGGCGATTGTTATGTTGTGTGTTCACAGGCAAGTATCAGCAGAGCTTCCACTGAATCAACATCATTGTAGGTCCCAGCTGCATAAGGTGCACCCCCCACACCTACCCATCTGAGGGGCATGCCCTGGTCTGAGGAAGAGATAAGGGTCCTCATCAGGCTGTGGGGGGACCATAAAGTGCAGTTGGACCTCGTGAGATGCTACTGCAATGAGGCAGTATACCAACACATCTCTGAGCCGACACATCCCAGTACCGGCAGCAGACACAAAAGACCTGAGGCATGGATACAAGGCAATCCATGACAACAACCTCAAGTCTGGCCATGCAAGGCAAATGTAGCCATACTATGAGGACCTGAACCAGTTCCTCTGTGTGGACAGGGAGACAATTGCCTGTTGGACCTGCAGCAGTGCCTTTGCCAGGGGGTGGAAGTGGGTGGATACTCCCCCCTGCCCATTTCCAACCCAACTGAGCTGTTAGCACCTGACCCCACACGCCCCCAGGAAGGCGCACCTGAATGCAGGGGCCACATCTTGCCCATCCTAGAGCTGATGTCTGTGGACCCCATCAAGAAGACCATGGATCCACCACCTGCACCCCCTCAAAATCAGAAAGCCAGCCCCTGCCCATGAAGCCAATGGGGGTGCAGTAGGAGGAGTCAGAGTACACAGATAGCACCAACATCAGGGAGTCGGAGGAGACCGGTATGGACCATTGGTCCGATCCATGCACCTAGGGGCCAGGGGGCCCAAGCTGGGAAAGGTTGGTGAGAGCACCAGCTGCGGCGCGCCAACCCAGGACCTGGCTGCAGGGCCCCAAGGGAAACGCTCTTCTGAGAATCATGGATTTAGTGTGGAATCCCTCCCACAGGGAAATTCCTCGCAGAATTTCTCTTGCTGGGTGACATCACAGTATGCAAGCCTCTGAATGGCTTGTGTGCGGTGATGTCACCCATCAGTCATTGTATGCCAGCCTCTGATTGGTTTGTGCACAGGGATTGATGGATGAAATCACCACCCACAAACCATTTAAGGCTTGCCTGCTGTGATATCAGCTGGCAACCCCTTCCTCAGCCCGGCCTGCTCAGGAACTCAAGAATTCTGGGCTGAGAAGGGGGAGGGTAGCAGCAATGCTCACTCAGGGCTGCTGCTGCTGCCAGCTGTTACACCAGGTGAATTGCTGGGTGGCTGGGTCCAAGCAGGCTGGGGAGGGTGAAGGGTGGGGGGAGGCAACCCCCAGCACCCCATCCAACCTGGCTCTAGCCCACTTGGCAGGAATCCTGAGTGCTGCTGCTACCCTTCTCTCTACAGTCTGGCTGGATCAGCAACAGGCAGTGATCCAGGGATGGAGGAGGGGTGAGAGAATGCCCAGGGTGGGCGGGGGGAGGAGGAGGGAGGGGGATGAAGGGACTCACCCAGGCCAGCCCAGCAACAGGGGAACCCCCAATTTCCCCTGCTGCCAGGTGGCTGGGGTGAGTTGGCCTTGGGTCTGAGTTGGATGGCTGTGAGGGAGGGGGAGGGTCCTCAGAATTGAGTCCACACACTCCTACTGAACTTTTAATTTTTTCCCATGGGATAATCAGGGCCTGACCATCACCCTATACTGTGCTCACAGGTGGTCAGGATAGTCATGACAGTGAAGGGGAGCCAGAAGACCAGCTCCAGGTGCCAGTGATCCTGGCCGGGAGGGGCAAGCAGGGAAAATGAGCCAGAGGGCACCAAGGTGAGCCCATGAAGGGTTGGAAGCAACACCAGTAGGGGAGCAGGGCACAGAACAGTGGACATCAAGATGTTATGTATCAGTTAGGCAATATTGACCATGATCAGAGACACAAGCAGGATCAGGTTTGGACAACTCAGTTCAGTTTCTTCAGCCACAGGCCTCAGGCTGACACTGTCCAACTAGGCCCATGAGAATAAAGTTGTCAAAATCACTTTCTAAGCTGAAAATGTATTTCCAAGGCCACAATAACAAACTCTAAATAGCCACTATCTCTGAGAACACAGAAATAGGCCTAAGAGAAACAAAGGGAGTTTGTAAGAAAGCGAGGTGCCCTCCCCTACGAATAAACAGTAACTCCCTAAAACTCCCTGAGAACTCCAAAATAGCTTGGTGGCCGTGCTCCAAGTGATAGCATTATGAATAGCCAGCTTATTCTCTGCACCTGGCAAAGGGGACCCTGCAACATGTATCCCTAATAAATGAAGCTATAAAAGGGAAAGTTCAGCCCCTTGCCCCTTGTCATTGACGCTAACGGCCACTAGCATTGCAGTGAGCCGCGTGGGTCTTTGATCCTTACCGTCGCTCTCAAAAGATCCAGAGACCCCCGGGCCAGCCATCTGCTGGGCCCTCTCCCCTTCTCCTCTGAACCAGCCTGCGTCTCGGACTGTGCCTCTGACACGTAAGATATCATGGGTTACTGGGGTTTGTAACTGAGAACACTGCCATGTCCAGATGTTAAGTGTCTATTCAATAAAACTGAGTTGTACCTCTATACTTTGGCTTGTTAATTGCAACCTTCGATCCCGTTTGGGTAAATTGAGGCACGCCACCTCATTTATTCATTTCAATTGGTGGAGAATGCGGGCATGTTAAAACTTGATTAGACCATGGGCACAATGACTCCTTGCTCTAGCAACCCAGCAATTGTGGACCGCAACCCTTCCTCTGCTGCCTTTGGGTATGGGTATTGTTTTTGTGGGGCCACCAGGGGTCCTGTGATTAAAACCTCGGCATCCACCTTCCCACAATCTAATTTATGTGTAGCCCATACTTGGAGAAGTTCCCGGCACCATGGGTCATCTGGATCCAATGTACAAGACTCAGCAGCCTTCAAAGCACTTGCTCTAAACATGGAGCAAATGGTGAAGGATTCCTGTCTTGGTCCATCATGTTGCCAAATGCACATGTTGGACAAAGACAGTGGTGGATGGGTAGGCAGGGGTCACACCCTTGGGTGGGATAGTAGGAGCAGGGTGGACAGAACTCATGGCTCTCCCTGTTTCTCGCAACAGGCACAGTCTGGGCCACCACCACCATCTGTCAGTGCCTTTTGCAATCGGGAACTGTGGGCATGGAACGCCGCCAGTGCAGGGAGGACATAGCCAGGGAGCTCATGAAGGGAACCACGTGGCGAATGGATGAGATCCAGGATGCCATCCGGGGGGGTGACCCACCAGTAGATGAGGGCCCTGTGATGGAACAAGTCTGAGCGCAGGGCCTTCACTGCTGAAGGCTGCTGGGAGCACCTACGGGAGTGGAGGGACTCAATATGATGGAGAGGGTGAGCCAACAGATGGCTGTCTTCATGACAGAGTCCATAGAGCTGCAATGCTCCCTTCTCCATCACGTTTATTTTATTTATTTATTTATATTTATTTATTTAATAGATTTATATCCCGCCCCTCCTGCCATGCAGCCCGGGGCGGCTTACAACAATAAAATACAATAAAAACAATTTAAAACACTCAGTACAAAAACAAAATTTAAAATATTTAAAACAGGGCTAACAATATATAAATAAAAGTTATAGGTTAGGTGGGGGAGATAAAACCCCTCACCCCACCCTCCCACCCTCCCCAAAGGCCTGGGCAAACAGCCAGGTTTTACAACATCGCCGGAATGTCAACAGGTTTGGGGCCAGGCGAGCTTCCTCCGGAAGGCAGTTCCAAAGGCACGGCATGGCCACCGAGAATGCCCTCTCCATTGTGGCCCCCCGCTTAACATGGGGGAGCTCCAAGAAGGCACCACCGGCAGACCGCAGAAGCTGCCCTGGGGCGCGGAGGGCGAGGCGGTTCCTGAGGTATGAGAGGCTGAGACCGTATAGGGCTTTATAGATCAACACCAACACCTTGAACCTGGCTTGGCATGCTATTGGCAGCCAGTGCAGAGCTCGGAGCACAGGTGTAATATGCTCCCGACGGCGTAAGGAGGTGAGCCGTCGCATTCTGCACCAGCTGCAGCCTCCGGACCAGGAACAAGGGAAGCCCCACGTAGAGTGCATTACAATAGTCCAGCCTCGAGGTGACGAAGGC
>QEPC01014010.1:1514078-1548218 GCA_003113815.1 Sphenodon punctatus
ACCAGCTCATCCACAGAGTGGCCATTCCAGTCCAAGGTTAACTCCCTCAGGACCTCTTGGAACCGCTGGGTTTCCATCAGCCTCCGAGGGCAGACCATCCTAACTGGTCCCTTCCCCTTTTGTAGGGGGTGTGCTAGAAGACTGGCCTGAAGGAGATAATGGTCCGTCCATGACAAGGGCACCGCTGTAACCTCCCCCACAACCGGACCCCCCACCTCAAGGCCAGAACCAAAGATCAGGTCAAGGGCATGTCCCCCCACGTGGGTCGGGCAGATCACCTCCTGGGGCAAGTCCATGGTTGCCATGGCGGCCATGAATTCTTGCTCTGCCCCAACAAGGCTGGCATCGGCATGGATATTGAAGTCCCCCAGAACCAAAGTCCTGGAGGAGCCCAACGCCACCTCTGAGGCCAGCTCTGCTAGAGCGATAAGGGATGCCGCCAGGCAGGAAGGGGCCCGGTACACCAGCAGCACCCCCAGCTTGCCCCCAGTCAAATCAAACACCACGTGAAGAACCTCGATACCCATAATCTCCTGAACTGGATACCTCCTAACAGGCCACTCCTCTCTAAAAACCATAGCTACACCACCTCCCCGGCTGCCCATGCGGGGCTGATGCTAGACGGCATACCCAGCCGGAACAAGATCCGCCAAAGTTGGACCAGCCAGGTCTCCGTGATACATGCGAGGTCCACGGCCCCATCCAAGATTAAATCCTGGATAATTGGGGCCTTGTTCACCACGGACCTCGCATTCAACAGCAGCAGCCCCCCACGTACGGACCTTGGACCCAGCTCCTCCCTTTCCCTCAGCAGGGGGATGGCAACTTGCACCTCCCTTAGGCACCTTGGGACCCTTGGGGCGCGTGCCATACAACCCCATGGACCATACCGTCCCTGCCCCAATACGACCTCAATGGCCACGCCCTCCCCTCCGTCCACCTGATCCTACGTTACTGCAGTAAGTGCTGCGGTCATAGCCCGGGGCAGTTGCAAACAATTCCAGGTCCCAGTCGCCCTCCCTCCAGATCTCAACCACCAGCCCTGGTTTCCCCAGCAGCAACCCCTTGCCACCCAGCAACACCTGGGCCCCCTGAACCCCACCCCACACAGGTCCTCCAGCCCAGGTTTGAGCCCACTGTTTCCTCTACCAGCAGGGTGGGTGTCCCGCCTCCTTCTCCACCACCCAGTCCTCTGGCAACTGAAGAGCAACAGTGGGAGGAGGAAAGGCAACAGGGGGAAGAAGAAGAGGATGGGTTGAATGCCCTCTCAGCAGGACCTGTACCAAAGAGGGCATGGCAGGCCCTGGCCGGAGGGGAAGGGGTGGGAAGAAGAGGCATTGATTAGCTGTACCGCAATGACCCTTCCCAAATAAACCCGTGTCTGCCCTCTGCCATGGTCCCTGTGACTGCATTGGGACCGATGGGAGGTTTTGGCAAGTGGGGGATGGCATGGCACTGCGATTTAGGTGGGACCTGGAGGTGGTATGGAAAGGGAACCAACAGGTCAGGGAATGGCCCAGGACCAGGGGTTCTGGCTCCAGTGTGGGAGACTATGTTGTCTTGGTGGTGTGGATAGGACAGAGGCAGGCACAGAGACACCAGAATAGGTACATTATTCATGTTCTATTTACACTGTGTACAGGCTGCAGTGATGGTGATGCTCAGGGCATCTGAGAATTGTGTAGTGGTGATGCATGCCATGTGCTGGCAACAGGGCATCCTAGTCCTGTAGCGCTCCGGGGCGGGGGGAATGTGTGGTGGCTGCCTCTGTGGCAGTGGTGGCCATGGTGGGAGCTGCCTGTTGGTTTTGCTCCCCACGCACTTACCATGCGCAGGTGCTCTATAGCACAGGGCCATGGACCCCCACAGTCGACTTGCTCATGTGAAAACAGCCACAGAGGTGAGGAACCTATTCCCTCCCAGGGGCCACTTCAAAAAATAGTACAAGTTCCAAAAGCCACATCAAAGTTGAGGGTGGGGTGGGGGCTCTCAGAGTGGGGGAAGGGAGGGGAAGATCCAGATCAAGGATCTTTGCCATGGATTCATCCCCTATCCTTGTGTGTATACCCTCATCTCTGCTCCCTTCCCTTGAGCTAAATCACTGCTTGGTCTGGGGCAGGAACAGGATCCAAGGGCCAGATTCAGGAACTGGAAGGAGGCAAAATAAAAGCTATCTACAGGCCACATTTGGCCTCTGGGCCTGAGGTACCTAACCCATGTCGTATGAGCTCATCCACAGACCACTCTTTTACAGAAAGCAGGGAACCAATCCACATTCCGAGTATTGTGTAGCCCTGAAACCAAGTCATGTATTCATGACTATAATTTGCATATTCAGATAGAGCCCTGAAACCAAGTCATGTATTCATGACTATAATTTGCATATTCAGATAGTCCAAATATATTATGAAATGTTTATATAGCACTAGCAATGTACCTGGCACTGTACCATTGTTAATTAGAATCAGGTCCCTGTCCCAGGAGAGACAAGGGAGACAGAAAAATAGGGGGAGATGGGGTACATTCATGAAGCTGAGAAGTCACAGATGCACATGCCTAGCTTACTTATAGGGGAGAAGAGGACTCTGAAAGGCCAGTAGAGGAGCCACAGAAACAAAAGGAATATTAACATTAAATAATACAATCATAGGAAGTGCCATACTGGGTCCATTGAACCAACATTTACAGAGTACTGCAAATGAATAATGATGTGGGTGGGAATCCTCAGGGCTGGGGGCCAAATGCAGCTTGTGGCTAGTTTTTATTTGGTCTCGCTCTCTTTGCAATTTCTGGATCTGGCTCCCAAACCCAGTTCCTACTAAAAGAGTGAGCTTAGGGGAAGGGAGTAGAGATGGAGGCCGGCACTCAAGGATAGGGAATGGCACCATAGATTAATGATCTGGGGCCTCTTCTTTCCACCACCTTGAACAGCACATGCCTCTTGAGGACCCTCTGCCCACAACTTCCATGCCCCTTGAGGACCCTCTGCCCACAACTTCCATGCCCCTTGAGGACCCTCTGCCCACAACTTCCATGCCCCTGGAGCACCCTCTGCCCACAACTTCCATGCCCCTGGAGCACCCTCTGCCCACAACTTCCATGTCCCTGGAGCACCCTCTGCCCAGTGCCCACAACTTCCATGCAGCCCTTGGAGCTTGAATATTAGAACAAGCTAATAGGGAGGGAAAGGTTTCTCCACCCCTGGCATAAATGAATAAAAAAATAAAGTAACCCAAACAAAATAGCAAAGTGGACAAAATATTCAAAATGGATATTTATTCCATGGAATGAAATGGGAAACAAATAATACTTCATAACTTCTATACCTGCTATTAACTTAACAGCCTGAAAATGTAACACTTGGTAATAAATATGGGTATATATTTCAGCTCTAGTGCTGTGTGGAATCCTTATTCCTTCATGTGTTCCTTGATAATCCCTTGTTCTCAGCCACACGGTAGGTACAAAGAGTTTGCTTGCAAGGATGATGGGGTAGTGTGATTTGATCAACCAAGAACAAGCTCCTGTCCCTGATACGCATTCTGTGTTTGTCAGTGACAAATGAGGTCCTCCTCCATTCCATGCTTCTTTCAGTACATTGCATGCAGACATATCACAAGAGCATTCCTCCATACCTTTTGCACTGTGGGAAATTCGACTGGGAAGTAAGAAGAGAGAAGGACTTCTAAAATGCAGTGGAATCAGCAGTTGTGTGAATGAATCACAAGGGGATAAGATAAACACAGATTAAGGAAAAAGTGGTGAGCTTGCAAGAGGAAAGGATGTGTTGGTGAATTGCAGATGGTGACTACATAGTAGCCATGATGGGAACTAACAGACATTGCTCAGCTCCTCCTGGATAAAGCCCAAGGACCCATGAGGTGAATCACTCTACACACCAGCCTTGCATACATGATCCCTCTCCTGGCCTGCACAACACTCCTCAACCCTGCATGAAGAATGGTCCCAGCTGGAGCGTTGTCCAGCATATCTGGCCCCTACACCTAATTGGTGAAAGGAGGAATCTGCTGCCCAGCCTTTGCATTTTATCTAGGAGATGGTGCTAGGCCCTGCCAGCTTGGTCTCAACCTTCAGGTCTATAAGTACTGGCAGGATCAGACCCACAGGTCCAGAAATGTTTCCAGAATCAGGTGCAGATCAGGCAGAAAGTTAAACAGTAGTCTCAAATGAGGGACAAGGCACCCAGGGTTCTAGGCAAATAGGCTCACATTAGGTGAAGCATATTAAAGAGAGACAGACCTCATGAAACTGGAAATACAACACTACTCCACCCAACATCCTGTAGCAGCAGGTCATCCTTATAAATGGTTAAGGGCCAATCAGATAGGTGGGTGAGGGACATGGCCCAAACTATAGTAAGAAACACAGAAGAAAAGTAAGCACTGTCCTAGCCAGAACATGCCAGTGTCCCAACCCCTCTCCATCTCAATCTCCTAACTCACCCCTATCCCCCCCCCAAACACCCCTCTCTCTTGACACCACTGCCAAATGCCCTTATAATTAAATTTACAGAGTTTCCTTAAGGCGCTTAGTCCTGTACATAAACGAACCTCCTCCTTGTTGTATTAGTAGTCCAATGATCTCGATTGGTATCCAGAGGGTGAAAGGCTAATCCTTTTGCCTATCTGATTCCCACAGAACAATTATTATTCTTTACAAAGGTTGAAAAAATGTTACCTCGATTGCAGAGAGAGGAAGATGAAGATCATGATCCTCTAAGCAGACAGCACCCATGTTAAATGCAAGTCAGGGCTGGCCTTAGGCACAGGCCATAAGGACTGTAGTTTTGGGCCTCATGCTTTTCTACTCTTCTGGGGGATCCACAGAATACCCTCCACTGTGGGTTCCCCATGACTCTTCAGAGTGGCAGTGGTAGGACCCTTCCCAGCGGGGCTCCAAATCCAGTAGTCTTTAGGGGTCTGTGGGATCTCTGGCCAACCTGCTTCTTCTTTAATGCTGACTCCACCTGAGAGCTTGTCCGGATGTCAGGTTATGAGATGGTTGGCTCTGTTTTCAGGTTTCCTTGACAAGCTCTTCCAATGACAGAACACACCAAGGGCTGGGTTGCCTCTCTCCTGTACCAACTATAAAGCAACAATAACTCTGCTGGGGTCAGTGGGTCATCATGCCCTTCTGTTGGCATAGTTTTATTAAAGCAGGAGAGGCTCATCAGTTGGGGATCTAGTGTAGTAACCGGTGCAAAAAAAGAAGAGAATCATGCAGCTTCTTTTACTGAGAGCGTGTCAATGCTCCTGTTTCTTCTTTTCAGGAATGATCAAATGCCAGTCCCTTAACTGGCTGCTGAGAAAACGGAGGGAAGAGAAAGCAAAACAGCCTCAGGTGCTATTCCCACAGCTGCTCATACTAGTTGTGCTGCCTGAGGAAGTGTTCTCATCCCCTGCAGCCAAGACATAACTAGGAAGTTGTGGAGTTGGCATCCTGTGTTACCCCCCTGTTTCTGACAGGGTGCTTGCTTCTCATGTTAAAGGCTGGGGTTATTTCTGTTTGAACTTGGCATGCAGGTTGTCCTCTGAGGCCGCTTTTAGATGAGACAAATTTGTGCATGATTGGTGAAAAATGTGCGTGTTTTAATGCTCGTTTAAACACCTAAACCGTTTTAAATGCGCATTTGCCATGATCGTGTAAAAGCCAAAACTGTTTTGAATGTTTTTTTTAAATTATGCGCATTTTTTAAAACTGGTTTTGGCATCCCCCGATCATCAAAGGGGCTCAAAACCAGTTTTAAAAAATGCGCATTATTTAAAAACCACATTCAAAACGGTTTGGGCTTTTACACGATCATGGAAAATGCTCATTTAAAACGGCTTAGGTGTTTAAACGAACATTAAAACATGTGCATTTTTCAGCAATCATGCGCAAATTTGTCTCGTCTAAAAGCGGCCTGAGTGTGGCTTCCCGGCTTCCCATCTTCCCCCCCTCTGCATGTTACTCCTTCCTAGACTTTACACTGGAGTAATAAGGAGAAGGAACCTGCTGCTTCCTCCTACTGCTGGTTATACTTGACCCAGCCCTCACCTCTGACCATGTAGCTCTGTGAAAGGCTTTTAACATCACCACATGTGCACACTCCCCTGCAAAGCAGGTCAGATCTGTCACAGTCTGATGATCTCAGGAATAAAGCCGAAAGACAGCTGGAGGCAGAGCCAGTCAGTGGAGGAAGAACAGCTGAGGGAGGGAGAGGGGATTTGATTTTCCAAAGGAAGATTAATAAAATACATTCTCATGCCCATTTGTTGAAAGACAAAAAGGGGCTAAATACACAGCAGAATGTCTGGTGGTGTGTGGCAGGTGGTGTTCCCTACCTGTTGCAAAACACTCAGTGCATGCTGTAGCACACTTGTACTTACATGACCCCATTTTGAGACTTGAATAAAATGTGATGACCCCAAATGGCAACAAAGACACGCAGAGTATAGGAAAAAACAATCAGGACAGTGATTTCATCTGCAACTGGCATAACCCCAAATTACAGTTTAGGCAACTCAGCTGTAGAGGTTCAAAACTTACTGGCAATTTGGGGGTGGGGGGGAGGAGGAGACAACTTGAATAGGACTTTGCCAGTTGACAGCATAATAGCAGGACAGCCCCCCAACAGTCCCTTTAGCTAACCCAGGATTACTCAAAACCCACCCAGGGTAGATGGTGCCTCAGAGGGTCTGACCTTTGGCACTGAACTCACCCCATAGTGGGATGCCTGGCAAGACAGCTAACGTGCCCAGCTTCAGACGCACATGTAGCAGGGCTGGCCACTTAGGTCTTTCCAGCACTGGTTCTTTGCTTCCTTACCCTGTAGGGTGGGAAGAGGTGACGGGAAAGATGCTAGACATGGGCCAGAGCAGAGAAGCAAGCCTCCTGCCAGTGCCCCTCCCAACGCTTGGCCAGCCAGTGCCCTTCCGGCCCCTCCCTCCTTCCTTGTATTAAGCCTCGATGGGGGAGGGAGCGGGGGAAGGAGCTGTCCTCCTTTTCCTATACCTTTAATGGGAAAGAAGCACTTTCACAAATACTACAAAATAAAACTTTCATGAGTAATCATACACATTTAAAAATTATTTTGTTTGACGGTGTTAAACCTCCTTTTCTGTTTGCCCTGCACCCCGAAAGAAGATGCGCACACAATACTTTGGAATTCAATTTAACAGACTGCACTCTTTATTCAAATTTGATCAAAAGGGGGGGGGAGGGGGAGTCCTCCCGGGTCCATTCCTATCTGTTCCTAACTTGAACTTGTGAGGGGGCAGCCTGATATTTCCTCAGTGCCACCTTACACTACTAAACTATTTAACTGCTCTAGGTCACTCTCGCCCCAGCCAGCCAGCTGCTTGCGAAGGCGTCGTAGCCTTGTAGTGACCAGAAGCAAGAGGGAAGGCAGTGGCCCACTCGGGACTACCCCTGTCCTTGAATGTAGGGCTCACTCCTTTTTCCTGGGCCTTGGAAGGAACCTGGCCGCCCCTGCTCTTGCTTCCTTCCACAGCCTCATCTCTTAAGGAGATGTCTTTGTTTCATTATTCTACTTAATTTAATATAATATGCCTTACCTGGACCTGCCACATGGAACCGCCAGCGGATGCTTGGCTGGTTTCAACCCACCCCCCGTTTAACTCAATATCTGTACTAACTTGTTTTAAGCCTGCACAGGTCGATATGGACGCCCTGATCAGAGAGGTGAACCGTGTCAATCCGAAACCATTCTGGTTGAAAGAAACAAATTTCAATGTGGGCAACACAGTTGCACCCATGGCTTACTACCAGTCTGCCCACCTCTTTGTTAATCTTCTTCCTAACCCTATCAATTTTTCCAGGTGAGATGGCATTGGCCCACTTTAGTCTCTCCACCATGTGTGTCCATATGAATCTAGTCTCGGGCAACAACTGGAAGGCATCAACTAAATCCTTCTTCATTCTGACCACCAGTGCCAAGCCTGTGGACCATGGTAAGTTGTTTTACCCTAGATGGATTACTATAACATCTGGGTGTCTGCCAGATGTGGCCAAGTGGAGCACCGGCATGAGCTGTTCCCATCTCATGCTGGACCTAGCCTTCCATACAACCTTTGCTGCTTCATGTAGGCCCAACTGCATGCCTCAGTGTGATCGGCTCGCCGCCTTGGCCGCCCAGTATACCAGGTTGTGTCCAATTATCCAGACTAAACTCTGGGGTCTGGGGACACTGGCATCTGAAAGGATAATGAGAAACAACACAGTAAGTAATATAACTAACTATTAAGGGAACGAATGCAAGAACGAAAGGGCAAAGGCTGTAGATCACCAGTGGCCGATATTGTGCACTGAAGAATCTGGTAAGTCCATGGCAGAGGCAAAACTGGCTGCGCCAATCCGAAATGAATTTGACTCATATCTCTGGGACGAAACTGCAGCCACAGGACAAAGCTCAGGTGTTCCTGCCCGCTGCAGTGTTATTACCTGACTGTGCCCCCGTTGGTCCATTTTTGATCTCTGCAGTAATAACTGCAGAGAGGAGGGCCGAATGTGGGTATCTTGTATTGTGATGGCAAAGCCACTCAGCAGTCAGTACACTGACTTGGAAAGCCCCGAAGAAGGCTAATTTGAAGGCAACCTCGAATAACAGTGCTTCAAAAGGGGTGTAGCAGACCATGGGGAGCATAGAGACAATTCGCATCTGTATGTCTGAAGTGATGGGAAGTCTGATTACCGCACTGCCTGGACCAACTCTCGATCAACTTACAAATAAAGAACCCTTGGTCTGTGGGGGCTTGCCCAGCCAGGTTACTTACGAATGATAATGCGGTCAATTTTCCTGCTCTTGTGTTGGGGGCAAGGCTGCTTTGGTGTAAGGCCATTGCAAACTGGAGGGACTGGGCTTCTGGGATGGGGAAACTTTGAGACCAGCCCTGAATGGAACAAAAATCTTGAACTCTGCGAAGGACCTCACATAAGCTGCCTAGGGATGGGTGAGCAGTACGCAGTTCAGACGTTCGGACGTTCGGTCATTCGGTTCAAAACCCAAGTTCGGGTTTGATGGTTCGATTCAGCCGAGTTCGGTTTGGCTGAACTTGGCCAAACATTCAAAAATAGCGCTATCAATACCGGAAGCGAAATGAAACTGAAACTGATTTTTTTTGGCCCTGAAAAGACGTGTTTCCCACCCCCGAACTCATCTGAACTTATCCGAACACGACTGAACTGTTTGGTTGTTCAAGAGTTCGGTTAGGACGTTCGGTTCGGATGTTCTAACAGAACGAGTTCGGCCCGAACTCCGAACATCTGAACCATGTTCGCCCATTCCTAAAACTGCCCTAGTTCTGGAAGACAGGGAACCCTGGACGGTGTGAAATAGGTCTAACTTCCAAGGGTCCAGATGTCCTGTGACACCACTTCCGGTTCTTTTTGGGCCTCTGGAGCCAATAGGCGAAAATGGTCCATCTCAAGATGAGAGAGAGCATCGGCGAAGCCGTTGCTAACTTCTGGGACATGCTTGGACACAAAAAGTATGTTAAACTTGAGGCACTGAAGCACAAATTTCCACATCAGTTGCATGATCCTAGCCAATTTAGATGACCTGTGAAGTCCCTTGTTATGCCCTGGTCCACCCATTCAGATGGTCATGGCCATTTGCCCCTGAAGTAGAGGCCAAAACCAATGCTACCTGTGGAATCCGACTAGACATGGAGCTCCGCTTCTAGCAGTAGCTGCCTCTTCCAGAAGCTGACGCCATTGTATTCAGCAAGGAACCTGCTCCATGTCTCAAGGTCCTCCCTCATGTCTGCTGTCACTCTAATATGGTAGTATTGGGGTAGATCTTCTGCGGCCTTCCCGTATAGATGGGATAGGAAGGCCCATCCCGCTGCAAAGACTTGGCAGGCAAAATTAAGCGAGCCAAGCAAGGATTGGAGTTGCCTGACTGTGACCTTTTTGAGCACTGTACATGTTCTTAGTGCTTCTCTAAGCGATAAAAGCTTGTCCTCAGGTAGTCGGGATAGCCCGAGCATTCTATGCCTAAGAATGTGAGGGATGTTGCCAGGCCCACTGTCTTTTCTGGGGTGAGGGGAACGCCGAGTTCCTCTGCCACAGACTCAAAGACCCACAATAAATGCATGCAATCACGAGTTCCGGGGCTACCTATGAACAAAAAAACATCAATATAATGGATGATATTATTTGATTGTGTTCTGTGCAGGGCCACCCACTCCAGGAGACTGCTGAAACGCTCAAAGGTGGTGCAGGAAATCGCACACCCCATGGGCATTGCCATGCCGTAATAGTACCTGCCTTGAAACTGAAATCCCAGCAGCTTGAAATCAAGGGGGTGGACTGGCAGCAGACGAGATGTATATTTAATGTCACATTTAGCCAGTAGTGCCCTGGCTGCATGCCCTTACCAGCTCTACAGCCTGGTCAAACGACGCATGCCGTACAGAGTACAGCTTGCCTGGTATGGCATAGTTAACGGATTCCCTCTTGGGTAAGACAGGTGATGGATCAGGCAAAATTCATCCGGAGTCTTCTTAGGCACAATACCCAATGGGGAAACATGCAGGTCATCCTTTGGGGGCTGTTGGAATGGACCGGCCACCCTGCCTTCCTTAATCTCCTTCAGGAGTTTGGTGTGTGTCATAAGGAGATACTGGGCTACATGTAGACTACAGGTATAAAAAATATGTAAAGGTAAAAGTTAAACATGTATGTAATGTGAAAGCTGAGAACTGGAAACTCACTTCATGCAATGGAAAAATGCAGTCATGCCAAAAGTGTGTTCAGAAAAAGCCTAAACACCTCTGCAGACACATAGACCATTGAGTTACAAATGGATTTCTTCCTGTGGACATGACTGAAAGCACAGAGTTACCTTGTGGGAAAATCAAACAAAGGATCCTGGAAAGGTACTTAAGGGGGAAGACAACACAAAGAGAGATCTGGGGGGTTGAGATCAGTTTGTTGAGCTTCATCTGCATCATCACATCTTACCAGCCAGAGAAGGGCTGCACCAAAGGAACTATGAAATAAGAACTCCTGGAAACTAAGACTGGTACCGAGCCAAGCTTTCCACTGCTGACCATGACATGAACTGAAATGTCCTTAGACCTGGATTAGGGTAAACCTAAATCAGGTGAATCCAACTACAGATAGGAATGCATTATTGGTTATGTTATTTTGATTTCTGCACTCTCAAGTTAATCTTGTACTGCCTGTTTATTCATGATTTATTTATTAATCAGTATGGTCCACTGGAATTGCTAATCCTAACATTGGCATGACACAGTTTGGGGTTAATTCTGTGTTTACAAACACAGATGAACCTAGAGAGAAAGAGCCTGTGTTGGGAAACTCTGTGGCTGAAAAGCTGACAAGAAGGTTCCCACATTGAAGGCTCAATCAGTTCTAGAGAGAGAGCTGGTCCAGTGAGAGTTGCAAGACAGGGAAACTGAGTCATGACAGCCTAGAGTGGGGTAGTGAGCCCCAATCCCATGACAGTGTGTACCAAATGCTCCTGGCCAACTACTGATTTTAAATTGGTCACCCACTGTCTGATTTTCACACCCACTGCTGGTATTCGAAAGCCTTTTCTAAAACCTTACACTACATATTCCACCACTTTCCTGTTCAGGCTCTCCCTAAGCGCTCGTTTGAGTACCTCATGATGCACCGGCGTTAGTGCCCTTGCTTGCCCTACCCCCATTGCTGCTGGGGGGTGGGCATATTTACCCTGCCTGTTTCTGTTTCCAGCTTGTTTAACCTGACCACAATTGGTCACTGGGTGGTTTCTGCCGCAGTGGGCACAAGCATGCCTGAAGCGGCAGGGCGAGCAGGCCCATTATATTCCCAGCAGGTTGCACTCTTAGAGGGGGGTGCGGTGCTCATCTGCCCGAAAGGCACCTTGAGTCGGGGCCTGTCTTGGCTGACCTTGTTCCAGCCGGGTATTCCGTGCAGCATCAGTCCTGGTCGGAGGAACAGAGATGTGTGTGTGTGTAGCTATGATTTTTAGAGAGCGGTGGTCGGTTAGGAGATATCTGGTGCAAACCATGGTAGGGATTGAGGCTCTTCACCTGGTGTTCAATTTGGCTCATCTGCCCGAAAGGCACCTTGAGTCAAGGCCTGTCTTGGCTGACCTTGTTGTTCCAGCCGGGTATTCCGTGCAGCATCAGTCATGGTTGGAGGAACAGAGGTGTGTGTGTGTGTGTAGCTATGATTTTTAGAGAGCGGTGGTTGGTTAGGAGATATCCGGTGCAAACCATGATAGGGATTGAGGCTCTTCACCTGCTGTTTGATTTGGCGGAGGACAGTTTGGGGGTGCTGCTCGTATACCATGCACCTACCTGTACGACAGCTTCTCTACATGCTCTGGCAGAGGTGGTGGCGGGAGTGGTGTTGCGGTCCCCAAGGGCATTAAATGTCTGGGGGGATCTCAGCATCCACACCGACACCAATCTCAGGGGGGCGGTGTTAGGTTCAGGGTACCTCACAAGGGAGGAAGGGGAGGAAAGGAAAGGAGAACACAAGGGACCACACGCTCCGGAGATCAGGATCACAAAGCTGTGCCTGGAAAACAACCCTCAGGATCTTATAGGGCCTTAGGATCAAAAAGATACCCAGCCTAGATCATCACAGGGTATCTGGGATAGCGCAAGCCTTGGTCCGCTCCCTTTGCCGCAATCACTCGGGGACCCAGGAGGGAAGGGAAAGGGGAGGAAGACAGTGAGGCAGGGGGCGGTGCGACTTCCTGGAAGGGGGAATGCGGAAGGGAAGGGACTTGCACTCCAAGGGCCCAGGGACACCGAATATGGGACACCTAGGGGCTTACTCACCTGCTCCACTCCAATCGCCCACACACTCAGACGCCAGTCACCAAGACAGTCACTCTCCAAGTTGCACACTTCAGTTGTAACAAGATCACTCAAAGGCACAGGTACAACAGTCAAGGAATAAGGGGGCCGGTCTCACAGGCAGAGCACTGTTCACCAGCAATGCGGCTCTGTTGTGTCCCGCTTAAGTACCCCGGGGGTGGGAGGCGGAGCTGAAGACACTCAGAGTGGCGTGGCCCTGTCCCAGGGGGCGTGTCTGGCACCGCTGCTACAGGCACCTCAAAGTGTTCATTTGCAGGGGCATTTGCGGCTGCCGGGGGCGTGTCCAACGTGCCAGTCATGCCTCCCTCCGGGCCCCATTCTCCACTTCTGGGTATCAGAGCTGATGCAGTAGTATGGCGGCCGGGCACGGGAGTCTGTGAGTGGGGTGTTGTGGGGGCTCCTCCGTCTCACGGAGCAACCGGGGTTCTGGGAGGGAGTCCTCTGCGCCTTCCAGGGAGGAGCCTGACAGGCGGAGCATGAGTTCATGACCACCATGGCAACCATGGGCCTGTCCCGGATGGTTAGCAGCCTGACACAGCAGGGAGGACTTACTCTCGATCTCATGATTTGCACTGGCCTTGAGGCGGGTGCTCCGCTATTGGGGGAAATATCAATGGTGCCCTTGTCATGATTGGATCATTATCTCCTACAGACCTCTCTGTTAGCTCACATGTCTGCCCCCGGAAGGGTGTGGAGCCAATTCAAATGGTTCACCCCTGTAGGCTAATGGAACCGGACCGGTTTCAGTTGACCTTCGGGGAGTCACCCTCTGACCTCGATGACTGTCTCATCTATGACCTCGTCGCACTATGGAACCTCTGTTGACTGAGGCCATTGATTGGACAGCTCCTATACGTCTGCTGCCCAGGCGACAGCACCGCAGACCCCGTGGTTTTCGGAGGAGCTGCAAGTGCTGAAGCGAGAAGGGCAGCAGTTAGAGCAATGGTGGCATTGATATCATACTGAAGCCGACAGATTGTGGCATAGAGCCAGTTTACAAGCATATGCTGAGGCTATGAGGGCAACGAAAAAAGCTTTTTTTGCTGCGCTCATAGAATCTGCAAAATCTCGCCCAGCATAGCTTTTCCGGGTGGTGTGGGGGCTGGTCAGTTCAGCCTCCCTCCACCCTGGAGTGGAGTCATCTACAGCACGCTGTGATAGGTTTGTGAACTATTTTGTGTACAAAATCACTCAGATTCACTATGATTTTGACGCTGCACTTATTACGCTAGGAGAACCAGAGGTTATGGAAGTCACACCCTGTCCTGTTCTTTGGGATCAATTTCAGTTGGTGACACCCGCTGATGCGGTCGAGACCCCTGGGGCTGTTAGGGCCACCTCTTACGAATTAGATCCGTGCCTATCTTGGCTAATTAAATCTTGCAAGGAGACAATGGGGCTGCTGCTGGCGGGGGTGGTCAGTGCCTCCCTTTGGGAGGGCAGGGTGCCGGGCTGTCTCAAAGAGGCAGTGATGTGGCCTCTGCTCAAGAAAACATCGCTTGCCGTTGACTCCCTTGTCAGCTATCGACCTGTCTCTAACCTTCCCTTCTTAGGGAAGGTTACTGAGTGGGTGATGGCTCAGCAGTTGCAGGGGGATCTTGACAGCGTTGGTTTTCTTGATCCCTCTCAGTCGGGATTTCATCTGGGTTATGGCACGGAGACTGTGCATGTGGCCTTCGTGGATGATCTGTGCCGAGAGATGGACCAGGGCTGTTCGACCCTGTTGTTCCTATTAGATCTGCCAGCTGCCTTTGATACGGTTGACCATGAGATGCTGGTGGTGCACCTGCGGGAATGTGCAGGGGTGGGCGGGACTGTTCTTGAATGGTTCTGCACATTCCTGACCTGGAGATCCCAACGAGTGGTACTTGGGGAGTGTTTTTCATCATACCGAGACCTCATTCGTGGTGTCTTTCAGAGTTCGGTGTTGTCCCCCCTCTTGTTCATATATATGCAACCTCTCAGTGAGGTGATCAGGAGGTTTGGTGTACGGTGTCACCAATATGCTGATGACACTCAGCTATACCTCTCTTTTTCAACAGGCCCAGACCCCACAGTCTCCATGCTTACTCGATGTCTGACGGCTGTGGGGGATTGGATGAGGGCTAATCGACTGAAGCTGAATCCCGGCAAGACAGAGGTGATGCTGGTGGGGAAGGCAATGGAGTTAACGGCCCCCATCGTTGATGGGGTCTGTCCTCCATTGATTCCCCAGGTACGGAGTCTGGGGGTACTCCTCGATGCGTAGCTCCGCCTGGATGCCCAGGTGGAGGCTGTGGCGAGGGGTGCCTTTTGCCAATTACATCTGGTACATCGGCTTAGGTCGTATGTTTTGGATTCTGACCTAGCCACTATCATCCATGCTTTCATCACCTCTAGATTAGACTATGGTAACACACTCTACTTGGGGCTACCCATGGTGACAGCCCAGAAGCTGCAGCTGGTGCAGAATGCGGCGGCCCATCTCTTGGTGGGGCTGGGCTACTGGGAGTACATTACACCAGTGCTCCATTCTCTGCACTGGCTGCCGATAGTCTTCCGAGTCCAATTTATTTTATTATTTTATTTTCTGGATTTTTACCCTGCCCCTCCTGAAAACAGCTCGGGGCGGCTTCCAACAACAATAATACATCTAAAATACATATAAAGCCATTTTAAAACATCAAAAACCATTCAAAATATTAAAACAGGGCCTGGGAAAACATTAAACAATAAATAGGGTAGGGGAGATAAAGCCTTCTAGCCCACCCCCTCTCCCTTCCCAAAGGCCTGGGCGAACAGTCAGGTTTTACAACTTTGCCGGAATGTCAATTCAAGGTGTTGGTTTAACCTACAAAGCCCTAAATAGTTGGGGCCCTGCCTATCTGCGAGACCGCTTCACCCCCCAGGTACTTGACTGGTCCCTGCGGTCATCAGGGGATGCCCTCCTTGTAGTCCCCTGAATCTTCTGGGGGACCACACAGGGGAGGGCGTTCTCAGTGGTCGCGCTGAGGCTGTGGAACACCCTTCCAGTGGGGGTGCATCTGACCCCAGACCTTCCCTCCTTTCATAAGAGTTGTAAGACCTGACTGTTCTGCCAGGTATTTGGTGGTGGAGGTGGGAGTGGGGAGGTAATAATATGGGGGTGTAATAATATGTTTTATAGTTTTATTATTTTAATTGTTAACTTATATTGTTGTGAGCCTCCCCGAGCTCCCTGTGGCAGGAGGGGCAGGATACTAAATGCTTTAAATAAATAACTAAATAACTAAATGGGTGCCACCCCACTCTTCACCAGCGCATGCCCACTATCTACTCTGGGGGCATTGGATGCGTTGTTCATGCACTCCAACCAGAGGTCTTGTGTATAAACATCCCATTGCATGTCCAGGGTAATGGATGCCCATTTTCTAAAGGCTTCATCATAGAAAAACTATGCCCTTGGATGGCCTATGTTGAAGGCTCGCCAGACAATGTCCTGATATTTAATCCGTTCTATTGCCCTGCCAGGAGACATCTCCACCATGACTCCTATCAGGATAGAGAAGGCCGCCGAGCAGTTAGACCAATTTCAGTCGGCTTTGGGTCTTTTGAGCCATTCTCTTTCTTTGGGCTTGTCCTTTGTTGCTGGGTCAGGGATAGGGTCAGTGAAGAGGAACGAAAAAACCATCCGCATACTCCCCTTTCCATATTTTGTCCCTGGTGGCCTGGAGAAGATGGGTACCAATGGGTGCCATGATGGCTGTGTAACCGTCTGCTAATGGCAGCGGTTCCTGCCTGTTCTGGTTAGGATAGCACGCATGGGGGCAACACGATGTTGGGGGGCCCATACCTGTGTTGCCTGTGGTGCGTATCCTTGTGAAAGGACAGTCAGTGAGTGCACACTGTACTGCAGTGGAGTCGGGTAGGCTCCCATGTATGCTATGGGTGACGTGGCTGGTGTGTTTCCACTATGCCGCTGGTGGCTGGTCGAGGGTCTTGCATAACCCTGTGAATCTGTTGCTTGTATGCCTGTACTAAATTGTTGCTGTCCCGCATTGGTTTGGGGGCCTGGCTGGTTGGACCATGGCACCCAGGTACCATTCCACCCCATCTCACTGGTGCATTCGGGGTATGGTTTTGGTGGGAGGCCTTTGTGCCCCCTCCTGCCTGGTTGTGCCCACTCCCTGCCCCAAGGGGGGCCCAGTGTACTCACTCTGAGGAGACATCAAGTAGGCCTGCTGCTGTTGTGAATTAGCTGCTCTCAGGGGGATTGACACTTCCAGGGGGACCCCTGGGCCGGCGTTCTCAGCTGGTTGTGCCAGCCTGGGCTGTTGGTTGGTAACTTTGCATAGCGCTTGCTCAATGGCCCCCATCCTCCTTAAGACCACGTCCAGTTGCTCCTGCCTCCCTTGCTGGAGGCTGTGGTCAGCTGGCTGCTCATTGGGGCTTGGATCTCGGTTCGATCTCTCCCTCTGAGCATTGCTTCTGACCTGTTGTCCCCCAGGGGTTGCCACATGTTCCTGCTCCTGCCTGCCCAGCTGAGAGTTCCTTCTAGGTCTCTGACTCACTGGACTTGCTTCCCTGAAAAGAGAGGGAACAGCACAGCGGTGCCTACCCCGCCCTAATGGGGGGCGGGGGGTCTGTGGCCCCCTCCCCGTGTAGGTCCTGTTTGGCCGCGAACAGTGCCCTGCCCATGGGCATTGGGAGGGAGGGGTCATTTGGCTGGTGAGGAGGTGCATCAGACAGCTGCAATAGAGCCGCCTCACATCCTCCTAGTATTGCTTGCAGGGATCCCAGTACCGCCTCAAATGGGTCCCTTACTGCTGAGGAGGGGCCAGCTGGGTCAGACACCCCCTCTTTGGGGAACCTTCCTGGCCTTCTTTGCAGGGCCTTTATTTATTTATTTTATTTATTTCTATTTATAAACTTTTACCCCACCCCTCCTGCCATGCAGCTCGGGGCGGCTTCCAACAATTTTAAAAATACAATAAAAACAATTTAAAATAACCATAAATATTATAAAAATAATTAATGTACAGGGCAGACAAACACTCTAAAAACCAAAAATAGGTGGGGGAACTAAAACCCCACCCTACTCACCCTCCCTCCCAAAGGCCTGGGCGAACAGCCAGGTCTTACAGTTTCGCCGGAATGTTAACAGGCTAGGGGCCAGGCGAGCTTCCTCCGGAAGGGAGTTCCACAGCCGCGGTCCCACTACCGAGAATGCCCTCTCCATCGTGGCCCCCCGCTTAACACGGGGGACCTCCAGGAAGGCACCCCCGGCAGACCGCAGGAGCCGCTCTGGGGCGCGGAGGGCGAGGCGGTCCCTAAGGTATGAGGGGCCGAGACCGTGTAGGGCTTTATAAACCATCACCAGCACCTTGAACTTGGCTCGGCACGCTATCGGCAGCCAGTGCAGAGCTCGGAGCACCGGTGTAATATGCTCCCGGCGGCCCGTCCCCGTAAGAAGACGAGCCGCCGCATTCTGCACCAGCTGCAGCCTCCGAACCAAGAACAAGGGAAGCCCCACGTAGAGCGCGTTGCAGTAGTCGAGCCTCGAGGTGACGAAGGCATGGATGAGGGAGGCCAGGTCCGGGCCAGAGACAAACGGACGCAGCCTGCGTACTAGATATAGCTGGCGGAAGGCAGCCTTAGAGACTGCCTCCACCTGCCGCTCCAGACACAGATCTGCATCCAATATCACCCCCAGACTCCGAACCTGCAGAGCTACAGGAGGGCGAACCCCCCCAACCAGGGGGGCCACCACCCCCTTCGCTCTCCCCACCAACATCACCTCCGTCTTGTCGGGGTTAAGCTTCAGTCTGCTCAGCCGCATCCACTCCGCCACGGCCTCCAAACATTGGGAAAGCAATGAGATAGCAGGGTCTGGGTCAGTAGAAAAAGAGAGGTCCTTTGTCCTTGGACCACCCACCACCCGTGGCCATTATTATTAGGGTGTCTGTATGACTTACTGGGTGCATTGCTGTCAGCGCCACTGAGGCCTGTCTCCTCCTGATCTTGCCACTGCTTGAATTGAGGGGGGGAGGGCTGAAATCTGCCCGCATGACCCCTGATTGTGATGCCGCACTACTGCGACCTGGCTGTCCCTGATAGGCCGCTAGATAGGACCTGTCCCTGGGCCGCTGCGGCTGGCCTATCCCTGGGTCGCTCCTGCAGCCTGACTTTATGGCCTAGGAAGGCCGCTAAGTGGGGCCTGTCCCTGGGTCGGTGCGGCCTGGCTATGGTAGGGCTGAGTAGGTCGTTAAGTGGGGCCTGTCCCTGTGCCACTCCTGGGGTCCTGGCTATGCTGGACCTAGGTAGGCCTGTCCCTGGGCTGCTTCTGACCCCTGGCCCCAATGTGTCCCTTCCCTGATGCCGCCAGAGCCGACTGAGACCCCCAGCCAGGAACTCAAAACGGTGCTCGGCAGATCTCGCAATGTGAGGCTGCCAGCGCACCCTACTGCAGTGAGGGGGGGTTGCCCCCAGCAACGCCCCAGACCACGGCTCCAAGGTAGCATTGCCGCCACTATGCACATTGCACACCCTCTTTCTTCAATGGGGGGAGGGGGAGCAGGACAACACCCCCCCCAACCACCTATGGCGCTTCCTATTAGGCATGCCGGCGGGCAGGGGGAATTGCTTTTCACAGACAGGCTAGCAAAGGATGCAATCCCCAAACCACATATTTGTGAGTAGCCCCCACGGGATTATTGGGTTCAGGATTGCAGCCAAAACAATTTTTCTGGCAGGAGGAATTTGTGCCAATGCTGATGAGCATTGCATAATATCTGTTGGTAAAGGCATTTTGGTTTTGCTTATGATATATTTTTGCAAGAGAAGAAACCTGATTCTGAGAGTCAAGCCTTCTGAAGCTGGAAAACAAGAACATACCATGTGACATGCATCTAACTGCAATTTTTAATCCTAACTAGTTGTGTAGCCTGAATTTGTATGGTGCGGCTGCTTAACTGGCCAGAGCAGAATGAAGTTTATAAGTCTGTCACTGGCATGGAGCTATGTTTATCTCAGGTGGTAGTAGTGCATGCTTATAGTTTACTAGGCCTGGAGTTCAGTGCCTTCTGAGTATGACCCACTCAAGAATGTTGTATTATATTGCTAATGAATTACTTCTGAACAAACCACGGAGCAAGAGTTATTCTGATGAGCAAAACTGTTCCAAGGAGGAGATCATTATTGGTTTGTTGACAGTTAAGAAAAAAGGGGGGCTGTGTTGAATAATTTCAATTATACCCTTTACCTTCTTCACTCTATCAATATTTTTATAGTGAGGGTCCATGAATTCTGCATTGGTGTACCTGTAGCTGTTCTTGCAGAATTTGGCACTTGGCCAAAATCTTGCACAAATTACCTCGGGCAGTACTAAATCATACACCCCAAGAGCAGGAGGCTTTTTCATGAAAATCCCATGGTCCTGACTAAGGTAGACAACTCTCCACTTTTGGAGGTGGTGGCCACCAGAGTGTTGGTGTGTCTACGTACAGCCACTGCCGGAGCCCCCCTGTGTGTGACTGCCACCAGAGACTGGGTGCCTAGGCTCCTGCTGCTGAAGCCAACTATCCTTTCCCTGAAAGGTAGGGAAGTTACTGGATGGGGGTGTGAGTGCAGGGCCCAAGCATCATTTCTCTGGACTTGTAACACAGGGGCCCCCGCCATGATCCCATCCCATACACACAGTCTCATGAGTCACGAAAGAAAAAGGTTCTGTTTTATTTCTGAAATGACAGAAAGTCTATAAGAGACAAATATAGGCAACAGAGACAAAGTAGTACAGTGATATCTTTTATTGGACCAAGTACAGTTGGTCCAATAAAAGATATTACTGTACGTCTCTGTTGCCTATATTTGGGACCAACACAGCAACCTTACTTTCTCTGCAATAAATAGACTTATAGTACTTGTGAGAGCGTGTCACATAAGGAGGCACACATCTCTGTCTCTCAGATTACAAGTCATAGAGTTTCCTGTACAAGTGCGCGCGCGCTCTCTCTCTCCTAGACCTAGAGCTTGTTCTGCTCTAACACTGCACCTGATTGGCTCCAGCAAATCCCACAAGATCTGGACACCCCATAGATACAGGGAAATAAGTTTGCATAAACATCCTCAAGCATGCCTCCAGGCCCCAGTAAAGTGTACCCATCCCCCCACCCCATGCTTGGGCCATGTGTGTGTGCAGGGATATGTGGATGTGAATGCAAATGTGTGTGTTTGTGAGTGTGTGAAGGGTGGCGCTTATTGATAAAGTGGGAGGAGTTTATTAGATGAGGGGTCAGGGGTTATATCCCTCTTTGGTCATTTGGAATGCTGGGAGGTATGCAAAGTTACAGCCTAAGCGCAAAGTACTGCGAACTAGCCAATGGATGCCAGCAGTATGACCAGCTGACATGTTCTGGAACCACTGAACGAATCCCTTGCCACAACTGCCAAAGAGAAGCAGCCCACAATCTTCCAGTGAGGAGAAGAGCTCCTTGCTGAGAGGTCAGTCTGATCAGAGGTCAGCCTTGTGCTTAATATGAACTATCCAAAATTGCTGAAAAGGTATGCTAGGAAACACATTTGCATTACAATTTGCATAATTTGAAGGGTTAATATGCACAAGTATGCTTTCAGATCATGGATTTTCTGCTTGCAGAATTTGCATCAGTGGTTGCAAAATTTGAGGGGAATTCAAAATGCACAAGGCCATGCTTATAAGGACTGTACCAACATGGCATGTGAATGCCACTTAAAATTATAGGCTGTAAACCCAAAGCTACGTTTGTATCACTCTTTCTCTCCATCCACAACAGCCTGGATTTTCTCTTGTATGTTTTTTCATCTATGTGGGATTTTTTAGTAATAGAAAAGTTGGGTTTGGGTTCATAGTCATTCCATTCTTTGTCAGAAGTGTGTTTGGATTCATAGGCCAGTTGCTGAGGAACTTCTGCCTCCTGAACATAAAGATCTCTGTCATGAAGCAGCCAGTTCTGTTGTTCCAAGGGAACACAACTACTCTGGGAGGTCCAGGATAGCACAAAGGCAAGGAAACCTGAGCCAGACCCCCGAAGGCCTTACAAATAAGGATCAACAGGCTGAATTTGTAGAGCATTTTATTTATTTATTTATTTATGTAATTAATTAATTAATTAATTAATTAATTAATTAATTAATTAGGATATTTAATACCCTGCCCCTCCTGCCAAGGCAGCTCGGGGTGGTGAACAATTAATAAAATAAATCTAAAATCACAAAATATAAATAGGCATATAAATACAATTAAAACATTCTAAAAAGGGGGGAATGTCAGAAACCAAATAAAACAAAATATAATAAGAAACAAAAAACAAACACCCCACCCACACTAATCCTCAAAACCCCCCACCCTCACCCATCTCCCTTGCCAAAAGCCTGGCGGAACAGCCAGGTCTTGCATTGACATCGAAAGGAGGAGAGGTCCGAGGCTATCCAGTCCTCTGCCAGGAGGGAGTTCCACAGCCACCGAGAACACCCTCTCCATGGTTGCCCCCCAGGGTACCTGGGGGAGTTCAAGAAAGGTGCTCCCAGCTGACCACAGGGGCTGATCAAGAGTTCGGGGAGTGAGGTGGTTCCGCAGGTAGGTAGGGCCCAGGTTGTTTAGGGCTCTATAGGTAAGTACCAACTTCTTAAATCGGGCCCAGAAGACTATAGGCAGCCAGTGCAGAGAATGGAGCATCAGTGTAATGTGCTCCCAACGGCCTGTCCCCATAAGAAGACGGGCTGCTGCATTCTGCACTAGCTGCAGTCTCCAAACTGTCATCATGGATAGCCCCATGTAGAGCATGTTACAATAGTCTAGTCCTGAGGTGATTAAAAGTTAAACATGGATGATAGTGGCCAGGTCGGAGTCTGAGACATATGGCCGAAACCATCACACCAGATGTAATTGACAAAACACACTCCTCAACACAGCTCCCACCTGGACATTCAGGCGGAGCTGCGAACTGAGGACCACACCCAAGACTCCAAACATTGGGAACCGGGGGGACCCTGTCAATGATCGGGAATGCCACACCCATTGCCCTCCCACTAGCATCACCTCCATCTTGTTGGGATTCAGTCCCAGTTGGCTCACCCTCATCCTTTCCCCCACAGCCACCAGGCATTGAGTAAGCACCGAGACTGCCAGGTCTGGGTTGGATAAAAAAGAGAGCTAGAGTTGGGTGTCATCAGCATATTGATGACACTGAACTCCAAACCGTCTCATGACCTCACCCAGTGGCTGCATATACATGTTGAACAGGAGAGGGGACAGAATGGATCTTTTGCAGGACTCCACACAAGCGGTCTTGGGGGGGGGGGGGATGAAAAATGATCCCTGAGCACCACTCATTGAGTTTTCCTGGCCAGAAAAGAGCGTAACCATTCAAGAACAGTCCTGCCCACCCCAGCACAGTCCTGCAAGCGAGTCACCAACATCTCGTGGTCAATGGTATCAAAGGCAGCTGACAGATCTAGAAGAATCAGCAGGGTTGAACAACCCTGATCCAATTCATGGTGGAGGTTGTTGACCAAAGCCACAAGCGCAGTCTCAGTGAAATAACCTGGATGAAAGCTGAACTGTGAGGGATCTAGAAAGCCGATGCGGTCTAGATGCTCCTATAGCTGCCGAGCCACTACCCATTCAATAACCTTCCCTAAAAAGGGAAAGTTAGAGACTGGCCGATAGCTGGGGAGGAAGTCAACAAAATGAATGTTGGTGAGTGTTCATTTTCAGATGAATAATGCCATAAAAATTGATAGGGTTGTCAATGTCTTTGCTCCAGCTGATGCCGCCTTTGGAAAACAAGAGAATGTTAATTTTGGAGACAGTTCTATTGATATTTACAAATTGACTAGGGCAATTTGCATGAAAACAGCATCTTTGTTTCTTACAAATTTATCTGCATCATATGCTTATTTCTCACCTGAAGCCATAATTTTGATTAATTCTCCCAGAAAATTATCTCCATAACAACTAACTGTAGTGACTGGCAGAAGGGGGAAAATGCACATATTTATTTATTTATTTATTTCATTAAATTTATTAGCCACCCCCTCATGCCTATGGCATCTCGAGGCGGCTTACAACATCATAAAAACACAATAATAATAAAATCAACAACAATAAAAACACCGAACCCATGGCAATTTATAATTATTTATCTTAATTAAATTAATGTACAACAGCAAACTTGGAGCTAGTAAAAGGATAGAGATATAATAAAATGGGACCTAGAGGTTAGATATAACATATAAAATTATTTATTTGCAGCAGAACTAGTATTGAACATGTGCTATTTGCAGGGCTGGCCTTACCACAAGGCAACTTAAGGCAACCACCCTGTAGTCTGGACCATTTTAGTGTCATTCTAAAATTCACAGGACCAGGGGCAAAGATAGATTGGAATGGGCCCAGGTACAAAAAAATGGCCCTGAGCACCACTCATTTTTTGTATCTGGGCCCATTCCAATCTATCTTTGTCCCTGGTCCTGTGAATTTTAGAATGACACTAAAATGTATCGTACAGTGATTCTTAGCTGAAAAGTAACCCGAGAATCATTTTAGTACGTGGCAAAGCATATTCTATAACATCAAATCAAATATTTATTAATTGGTTTGGCTTCCGCCATTCACCATGTACCAACAAATAAGAATAAAAATATATTAAAATATAATACAACATAAATACAAAATTAAAAGCTCCCCTTCATCATTGTAATAACTTATCTTATAAAAGTAACATACAACCTGTTTAAACATAAGGTAATTACTACACACAGTAGAATAAACTGCACCCATGGTATCAACCTAAGGAGCTGCCTCACCCTTCTTGGGGTTTACATTTGGCAGATGTTTAGCCCCTGAAAATTAAATGCAGTACCATTCAAAGGCTAAGTTAAAAAAAATAAAATGTCAGCACACAATAGAATATACTAGGACCAGCCTAAGGAGCTGCCTTCCCCTTCTCTGGGTTTACATTCAGTAGGTGTTTAGTCCCTGAAATTAAATACTATACCCTTAAAAGCTGACTTAACAACATACTTAAGTCCCAGTTAGACAAAACACATAAGGGCAGCACTTTGCTCCATACCACTAATAGTGCACAATACAAGGCGAATATAGGCAATGCTGATCCCATTTGGATGCCTCCCATGGGAGTAGAATATACTACGCTCATAGGGCTAAGGATCTGCCTAACCCTTCTCGGGGTTTACATTCAGCAGATGTTTGGCCCGTGAAATTAAATACTATACCCTTAAAAGTCTAACTCAACAGTGTAAAAAGTCCCAATTAGGCAAAATACATATTAGCAGCACTTTACTCCATACCACTAAGACCGTAAAATACAGAGTAAATATTAGCAACATTAATCCCATTTAAATATCATATTGCCCTGCACATTGAAGTATAGATTAACAACCTAGGCCTCAATGATTAATACAAAATCATTCCATGCAAGAAAACTGTTAGTGCAATTGAATCATAGGGAAAAGTTTCCTAATCTCCGCCACCTTCTTAGCAAAGGCTGCCAGACTTCTAATAACCTTAATATCAGAGTTCTGACATAGCCAGATTAGTTTTTCTTTTTTTGATAACCACTGAACCTGAATTAGATGGGGGGCAAGCAACTTTTCCCTAATAGCCATAAAGTAAGAACATTCCAGAACATAATGTGTCAGATCCTCAATAACACCCAAGCCACAAGGACAAATTCTTAAGTTTCTTGAGATGCCCATTCTGTGGCCCACTACCATAGCACATAGCAACCGCTCAAAATGAAGCCTAGAAAGGCTTGTTCGAGAAGCCGGATGCAGATCTAATTTAAGATATTTGGCCAAACCCCTATCTGGACTCCAATGGACATACATTGGTGAGATTGAATTCACTCAAATTGCAGCCTATTCCTCCTGTAGCCTTATATCGTCAAGACGCTGATACAAGGCTGCCCTCTCTTGCAGGGAAAAGAGCCTTGTGTCTCTATTTGTCCAAAATGAAAAGCCAGATAAGTTCAATACCATTATAATAGCTCTCAACCAGCTAGAATAATGGAAAGTACTCTGCATAAGATCTTCAAGGTAGCACATTTTTGGTAGGCGGCAAGGATCAAACAACAATATCTTAAACCAATACTGGATCATTCTCTTGGTTATTAGAGATTGTACGGCGCTCATTGCAGTCTCCACCCTAAAAAGGGAAGCAGGCATAGATTGGGGGAAATCTAAGTGGAACTGCAAAAATCTATTTTGTGGGACCTCAACCTCATTTCCTGCCGAATACTCCCAAACCTCAGCTCCATAAATTAACTGTGGAATCACCTTTGCCTTAAAAGCTTTGAGAGCGGCTGATACAGATCTCCTTCCATCCTTAGTATGGAATCTCTGAATTGTGACAGAAAACTGAACCGCTTGTGGTTTTATCATCGATCTATGACTATTCCAAAGATTGTTTGAAGAAATAACTACTCCCAGAAATGTCTATTTAATTAATTAATTAATACAAACATTTATATCCAGCACCCTCCTGCACACTGGCAGCTTGGGGCGGCACACAGCATAAAATAAACAAACAATAAAGCCACCTAAAACACTACAATGTATAAAATATCTCATACATTTAAAAAAAATAATAATCAGCAGCAGCTAAGGCAAATAAAACCCCTCCCCCCCACCCCACTCCCCAAAGGCCTGGAAGAACAACTAGGTCTTACAACATCTATGGAAAGAGGTGCAGTCACTGAGAACACCGGCTCTGCTGTCACCATCCAGCATACCCAGAGGACTTTGAGTTGGGTGCCCCCGGCTGACCGCAAGGGCTGCGAAATGACCAGAGGCCTGAGGCGGTCTCGCAGGTAAGCAGGAGCCCATCTAGAGTTTTATAGGTCATAACCAACACCTTGAATTGGGCCCGGAAGACAATAGGAAGCCAGTGCAGAGTACGGAGCACAGGTATAATGCGCTCGCGGTGGCCCGTCCCCGTTAGGAGGCGGGCCGCTGCATTCTACACCAGCTACAACCTCCAGACCATCATCATGGGTAGCCCTACATAGAACGCATTACAGTAGTCCATTCGAGAGGAAATGAAAGCATGGATGATGGTGGTCAGATCTGAGCCTGAGACATAGGGCTGCAGCTGTCGCACCAGATGTAATTGACAAAATGCTCCTCTCACCACAGCTTCCACCTGACAATCCAGGCAGAGCTGCGGGTCGAGGAGCACCCCCAGACTACGAACCTGAGTGGCCAGAGGGGGACAGACCCTGCCAATGACAGGAGCCACTCCCCCCAGCCCTACCCAACAACATCATCTCCGTCTTGTCAGGATTCAGCCTCAGATGGCTCGTTCTCATCCAGTCCCCCACAGCTGCCAAGCACCGGGTAAGCACTGAGTCTGCTGGGCCTGGGTCTCCAGAAAATGAGAGGTAAAGTTGTGTATCATCGACATACTGATGACATCGCACGCTGAACCCTCTCATGACCTCACCCAAAGGTTGCATATACTCATTGAACAAGAGAGGGGACAGAATAGAAACCTGCGGGACTCCACATGTGAGATTCCGCGGAGATGACGTACATTCCCCGAGAACCACCCGCTGAGTTCTCCCTACCGGGAATGAGTGGAACCATTCAAGAACAATTCCCCTCACTCCAGCCCAGTCCTGCAGCCTCGTCACCAACATCTCGTGATCAATGGTATAAAACGTCACCGACAGATCCAATAAGATCAAAATTGACGATCTGCCATGATCCAATTCATGGCGTAGGTCATCGACCAAGGTCACAAGTGCAATCTCCATGTCAAACCCAGGGCAAAAACCAGACTGTGAGGGATCAAGAAAACCGACTTGGTCCAGATGCCCCTGTAACTGCCGGACCATGACCCGTTCAATAACGTTCCCTAAAAAGGGAAGGTTAGAGACTGGCTGATAGCTGGCCAGGGAGTCACCGTCCAAAGATGGATTTTTGAGCAGAGGTCTCACCACCACTTCTTTGAGACGGCTCGGCACCCTGCCCTCCCTAAGGGAGGCATTGACCACCCCCACCAGCAACAGCCCTAATGTCTCCCGGCTGGTCTTCACCAGCTAGGACAGGCACAGATCTAATTCACAACAGGTGGCCTGAACCGTCCCACGGACATCCGCCGCATCACTGGGCGATACCCACTGAAATGGATCCCACAACAATAGACATGGCGGGGCTTCCCGTACCTCTGATTCACCCACTGCCATAAATGTAGCATTGAGGTCATGGTGAATCTAAGTGACTTTATCCACAAAAAAGTCAGCAAACATGTCACAGCAGGCACTGGAAAATTTCAGTTCGAGGTGGAGAGAGGCTGGACTGACCAGCCTCTGCATCACATGGAAAAGCTCCACTGGACATGACTTTGCAGATGCAATGAGGGCAGCAAAGAACTCTTTCTTTGCTGCCCGCACTGCAACAGCATAAGCTCTTAAACTAGCTTTATGCTGCAATCGGTCAGCTTCAGTATGAGTTCGGCGCCACCGTCGCTGCAACCGCTGTCCATCCTGTTTCATCCAGCACAGGTCCTCTGTGAATCACGGTGACCCCCGCTGTGGCTTTCTGGAAGTGGACACTTGGGAGCCATTCGGTCAATAGCCTCAGCCAACAAACTGTTCCAAAAGGCAATGAGGTCATTGAGTGACCGATCATCAGGGTCGGAAGACATTTGCCGTAGAACATTCCAGAATCTCTCTGGTTCCATAAGTGTCTGGGGGGGGAACCCAACGAACTGGTCCTGCACCTTTCTGGGGGCAGATTTGCACCAGGAGACTGGTCCGGAGAAGGTAATGATCCATCCATGACAGGGGTAAAGCTACTACATCCTCCACAACTGGATCCCCCGCCTCAAGTCCGGTGCAGAACATCAGGTCAAGGGTATGTCCCCCCTCATGTGTCAGGCCATTAACTCTCTGAGACAGTCCCATGGTTGTCATGGTGTCCATGAACTCACGCTCTGCTCCCCCTAGATTGGCATTGGCGTGGATATTGAAGTCCCCCAGGACCAAGATATTCGGGGACCACAAGACCACCTCCGATACCAATTCCGCTAGAGCATGTAGGGATGCTGAGGTACAGGTAGGTGCATGGTATACTAAAAGCAGCCCTAATGTGTCTCCTGCCAAATCTATCACAAGGTTGACCCCCTCCATGCCCAAGATGGTCTCCACAGGATACCATCTCACAGACCACGTGTCCTTAAAGACAACAGCTACACTGCCTCCCCGCCCCTCTGATCTGGGCTGGTGCTGCACAGAGTACCCGGCTGGAACAAGACCAGCCAATATCGGACTCATTGTCCGGCCAGGTCTCTGTAATACATACGAGGTCGACTGATCAATCCAAGATCAGATCCCAGATTGATGTGGATTTATTACCGACCGACCTCACATTCAACAGCAACAATTCCAGACTAGGGGCTCCACCGATCCTGATCTCTGCATCACCTGCCTGGGGGCCTATGCAAGGAACAGGAACTAACTACCTGTCCCTCCTCACAGTTGTTTTCTGCCTCCCAGAGAGACCATAATTACCCCGGCACATCACAACCGTAATTGCTGTGGACATCCCTGGGCCCCCTCCCTCGCCCCTGATGGTCGTCCAACTGGACCACCGAGGAACCACCCTACCTCCCCTAAACCCATCCCTTCTCTTCTCTCCACTCCCCCAAACTCCTCTTCCCCCATGGTCCACCCCTCTCACAGTGAGACCAGAACCCCCCACCCTTATTGGGTCGAACACCCCTCTCACACTGGGGGGGGCATACCCAACCCTCCCCAACCCAGTCCCCCCCACACCCCCATATTCAGGGGAGGAGCTATAGTCCCCTCAATCCTCCCCCATTCCCTCATCCCCTAAATATATACTCCAGCCAACTGCCCTATAACAGGCTCTCTATCCCGTAACCAGCCTTCCCCAGTCCTCACCTTAGGGCTGCACCCAAGGGCCCTTTGGTGTGGCCATTAGGTGCGCGGCCTGCGGCAATGCCGGGCTGCCCTATCCTTTACCCTCCTTCCACTGGAAGTCACCTGAGGGGGGGGAGGAGCCCCAACCCCTGTATCCATCCCTCCTGCAATGGAGGGGGGGCAACAGCTGTCCTGGGGGGGCTCCACTCCCTCTTCTGTTGGGGTGAGCCTATCTGGCTCCCAGCCCCCGGTGATGGAGTGAGGTCCGGGTTCTGGCTCCTCGTGGCGGTAGGGCCAACAGCCCAGCTGGTAGCAGGCCAGCGGCTGAGGCGGCGGATGGGTAGTATACAACTTCCAGTTTGAATAGGGCAACTGACCAGGAGTAAATTCTTTTACATCTGTCCCATTTAATAATTTTGGATTTAGTAAAGTTCACGCTCAAACTATTCTCTTTGCATAATCGCCCTTTGCAGGCCCATGGAGTTCTAGATAATAAAAGCGCATCATCTGCAAAAAGCAGAACCCCTACCTGAATGGACAAAATTTTGGGAGGATGGAATTCACAATTATCTACAGCTTTGATTATATAGTTGACATAATAGTTAAATAAACAGAGCAAGAATGCATCCCTAACGTACTCCTCTGTTAGTGGGGAAACAACAGGAAATTTGCCCTCTGCTTCCATAGCGAACAGAAGCCCGAGTATCAGTGTGATATATCACAAGAAGCTTTAAGAGATAGGGGTCAATTCCTAAAAGATGTAATTTTTGCCACAACCTCTCCCTATTCACTGTGTCAAAAGCCGAAGACAAGTCTATAAAGGCTGCATAAAGATGTGAGTTCTGGACCTTAGTATATTTATGAATCAAATACTGCAAAGTATAGATGTGGTCCACTGTGCTACATCCAGCACGAAAACCAGCCTCTTCTTCCCTCAATATATTCGTCTTTTGCTCCCAAACAAACATTTGCCCCAGAGATATCTTCCAAATAACTTCACTGCAATATCAATAAGAGATATCGGGCGATAAGAACCTGGATTATTTCGTGGGCCCCTTTTACACACAGGAACAATCAAATTCCCCTTCCATGCATCAGGAATGTTACCAGTAATTATTACACAATTAAACCACCTAGTTAGGAGTGGCACCCACCATTCTAAATTTGCCACAAAAAGATCTGGAGGCAAGCCATCAAATCCTGGGGCCTTACCTCTTTTCTGGATTTTAATCAGATGTTCAGCTTCAAACTCAATAACATGTAGAGTAGATTCATGTATCTTTATGGAATTTTCCATCAAAGGATCAGGGAGGAGACCTTTAGATTCCACTGCTGAGTATTGCTCAAGATAATATTTCACCCAGGAATCCGCATGGATATTAGTATCTAGCATGAAATTTGAATTTGATGCCACCCTAGCCACAAGTTTCCCAAACGTCTTGTTATCTCCCTTTTCAATTGCTAAGTTTAATTCCTCCCAATATCTATCCACATATGCCTTAGTTTTCTTTTTTAACAATAGCTTATACTCCTTTTTGCACCCAACAATCTCATCAGTACAATTAGCTCCCTTTTTCTGAATTTTGGGCAACTTGCTATGCAGCTCCCTTTTCCTTGCTCTGCACTCGTCATCAAACCCAGGTGCACCCAATGATTTCTTAAATTCCGACTCAGATGATTGCAAGATGGTCTCCCTTCTTTTATCAAAAACATCCATTGTCAGGGCCTCGCTAATTTTAAATGTAAGGTGAACATTCCATTTCAATTGTTTATTGATTATGACCCAATCACTTCCCATACAATAGGGACTACCCAGATTATATAACAAATCCCATTTAATAAAGAGGCAGAGAGGAACATGGTCACTCTCCACCCTGTCCAAGACAATAACATCAGACATAAGTTGCTAACATGGAGGCTCAATCAAAAAATAATCTATAGTACTAGACCCCTTTGTAGAATGATATGTCAAGTTGCTAGATGTTGCTTATTCAAAACAATTATTTATAAACCTCAGGTTCAGGGTCAACAATAATTCATATAACTGAACCACAAAATCGTTAATGCCCAGGTCCAAAAAGTGAGGGGAAGGAATACCCCATATGTCATTGACAACAATGTAGTCTTCTTCTAACCAACCCAAGCCCCCCCATACGAGCACTGAAGTCTTCTGCAAATAACAAATTATCAGATGGGTACCGAGCCATCAAATCTTCCAAGAAAGATTGTAATTTATCCCAATTCTCAATGGACTTCTGCCCTTTAATTGGTGGCAAGTAAACATTAAACAAGAGCCAAGCAAAGTCATCCTGAGAAAAAATTATAACAGGAAGAGCAGCAATATCGGAGCAGGGATCAAGTTCTTGTGTCTGCACCTTTAGTCTAAGAGCTATCATGGTGAGCAGGCCTGTTCTAGGGTGACCTGCTCTACCAGAAGGAATTCCTAATAGGTTAAAGTAAGAATAACAATTCATATAATACAGTTCCCTGCACCATGTCTTCTGTAACATAAGAATGTCAAACTTAGATAAAAAACCACACGAATCAGGAGCAGCCAATTTGTTCAAAAGACATTCCATGAGAGAACTGGGACATCAGGTCCCAGATGCCCATCTGCAAATGGTCAGCAATGAGACACACCAGAGCTCCCAGCAATCTTATTTCCTTGTAAACTGTCATCAGATAATTCAGTAACTAATTCAGTATTTGGTTTCAATCCAGGTTAAATTTCATGAATACTCCTCTCAGTCACCTCCTTCTCAAGAGTATAAGACTTTAACGGGACAGTGTCCAGTTTCAAGTCCATCTTCAAATCCACCTGACTACCTCTCTTGCCCGATTCCTGAGGCACAAAAGGGTCCTCCCCCCATAAGCTATAATGGGCCTCAGTCCTGATTTACCTCACATCTGTTGTCAAAAAACTAACACCAATGTCCTCTTCAGTAAGGGCAGAAGGCTTTCCATTTCCATAATCAGGGCAAGAGCCCCCCTCAAGAATTCCCGGCCGAAGCATGCCCTTATTTCCTGGCTTACTAGCCAAGAGAGGCTCACTATTTTCATTAGTGTCATTCTTCCGAGATTCTACATGGACTTTACCTCGCAAGGCCGCTAGTTGGTCGTAAAGGGTACCCATATGTCTCAGACTATTATTTTGATCCTCTAAAGGGAGGCTTCAATAAGCCTGTACAGTCTCTAATTCTTCTGATAGAAGACTGCTAGGTCTACTTGCAGCTAAAGGTTGTACTTCCATTTCATCTTCAATTACCAAATCTCTTAGTTCTGAGATGTCTTTCCTATGCCTTTGGCCCATATGGGAGCAATTCAATGGTTCAAGGGGAAAATGACAAGTCTCTGCTTGAGCACTAGGTTCTATAGCCTGAGACTCATAAGCTAAGGTAGATATCCTAACTCTAGCCTCCTCACCAGGCTGATTTTTAATTTCAATTGACCCAATACCATTTTGTAAACTAGTAACACCCCCTCTCGCATTTCTATAACATGTGTGAACGCGGTTCAGACGTTCGGGTGTGGCCTGAACTCAGCCAGTTTGGACGCCCAAACCGGACACCCAAACTGGCAGTAGGTAGAGAGTGCGAGGTGATGGAGGCCCCATCTGGTCCATCTTTGTGGGGGGAGTTTCAGGAAGTGACGCCGGCCGATGCGGTGGATGTCTTGCGGTCTGTGAGAGCCACCTGTTGTGAACTTGATCCATGCCCATCCTGGTTGGTGAAAGCCTCCAGGGAGACGTTGGGGACGGTGCTGGTGAGGGTGATTAACGCGTCCTTGCAGCGGAAGTTGTCGCCTTAAGGAGGCTGTGGTGTGCCCCCTGCTGAAGAAACCATAGTTGGATGTGGATGCACTCGCCAGCTACCAACCTGTCTCTAACCTTCCCTTTTTAGGGAAGGTTATTGAATGGGCGGTGGCAATCCAGCTCCAGGCGCATCTAGACAGCATTGGTTTCCTGGACCCTTTTCAATCTGGGTTCCGCCCCGGCTATGGCACCAAGACGGCGTTGGTGGCCTTGGTTGACGATCTCCGCCGAGAGATGGATGCAGGATGTTAGACATTTCTTGTCCAGCTAGATCTCTCAGCTGCTTTTGACACCGTACACCATGGGCTGTTGTTGAGACAGCTGTGAGACCTGGGGGGGCTGTACGGAACCGTTCTTGAATGGTTCCGCTCATTCCTCTCGGGGAGAAGCCCCTGTTCTGTGTCCTGCGGCATTCCGCAGGGTTCTATTCTGTCTCCATTACTATTTAATGTTTATATGCAGCCCTTGGGGGAGATCGTGAGAGGGTTCAGGGTGCGTTGTCACCAATATGCTGATGATACTCAGCTGTACCTCACTTTTTCAGCTGACCCAGACCCTGCTGTCT
>QEPC01014010.1:1549861-1562648 GCA_003113815.1 Sphenodon punctatus
TTTCTCCCTCCCCTCCATTGAATCCTTCCCTCCTCCCTGTATATATTCCATCCCTGATTCCCTTCCCCTGTTTTTGGATTTATTTAGAGTAGAATTAGATTGATTTAGGTTTCATTTCAGTTTTGTACCCCTCCCTGTGTTGTTTGTTGTGAGCTGTCTGTGTTCCCCCCCCATCCCTCTGTGTGTGTGTGTGTGTGTGTGTGTGTGTGTGTGTGTGTGTGGATAGATAGATAGATAGATAGATAGATAGATAGATAGATGTAGAAGTTAGCTTAGTTATAGAGATAGATAGAGATAGCATGTATTAATTCAGTTTTAATATTTTATAGTGTGTTTGTAGAACTAGCCTTTGTAGATATTAGATAATATTCCATTCAGTTCCATAGGTTTTAGAATAGTTAATAGCAATTAGAGTTAATGTAGATATATATATTATAATCCAAATTTGAATGAATAAATAAATAAATAAATAAATAAATAAATAAAAAACTCTTCCTCTGCATTATTTGGGTGGGAGAAATGGAGAAGGGAAGCAAGAGAGGCCGGTCTGCTGCCCATAAGTCGGGCGATGGACCACCTGGCAGAGGAGACAGGGGCCGTGTCAGCCGAGTGGCAGCAGGCATCAGCAGCAACCCGAGCCCATCACCACGCCCCAAACTGCACAGGCCTGATCTTGGGAGACAGACTTTAGAGGCTCCCAGCAGTGGCACTAGGGGTGTGGTTTGGCATTGCCTCCTGCCAGCATCCTCCACTGCCACTCAGGGCACTGGAAGGCCTGCAGTCCAGGAACTGCAGGAGCAGGTGCAGGTGCTTCAGGGTTGGATGTTCATCATGGGCCACCAATGTCCCCCATTATTCATGTGATCCCCAACAGTCCAGGGCTGGTGGATCCCACCCCGGCTGCTAGAGGCAGGGCCCAATTCCCGGGCAATGGCAGCAGGGAGAGTAGCAGCAGCAGTAGCAGCAGAAGCAGCCAGTTGAGGCCCAGAAGTGTCAGTGCACCATGGAGGAGCTGGGGTGGGGGCAGCTGCCAAGTCCATCGGCAGCTGCAGGACAGATGGCTTTCAGCTGAAAGCCACGCGCATGTTGGGGGAAATGATTGCGCTTGATGGGAAGCCCTTCTCAGTGGTCGAGGACATGGGTTTTAGGTGCCTGATCGGCTTCCTGGGCCCCCAGTTTAAGCTGCCCTTGCACACCACCCTGAGTCAGGCTGCCACTGGTTCCTGGCAGCCTGCAATGCCCGGCCAAGTAGGGGTGCCAGTCACCAAGCCCTGACCAGGCCTCTGCCGCTGATCCACTGATGCCTTGCAGCCTGTAATGCCTCTGCCGCTGATCCACTGATGCCTTGCAGTCTGTAATGCCTCTGCCGCTGCTCCACCAATGCCTGGCAACCTGCAATGCCCAGCCAAGTACGGGTGCCAGGCCAGCCACCAAGCCCCAAGCCTTCCCGGTCCCTGTTGCTGCTGCTGCTGCTGGGTCTCAGATGGCCAGCCATGCCTCCAGGGGCACCCCCAGGGGCTAAGCACTGAGCCTGCCTGCCCGGGAAACCCAGGGTGCCAAGCCCCAAGCCTTCCCAATCTCTGCTGGTGCTGCGATGTCTTCGATGGCATGCTATGCCCCCACGGGCACCCCTGGAGCGCCCCAAGCCTCCAGGTGGATGAATTTTCTGAACGTTCAGGGGGGTCCAAACTCCACGGGACTGAACCCACGAACCCCTAGGTTTTGGGGCCAAACATCTGAACACCGTTCTGTTCGCACATCCCTAGCAGTCAGCAGATTGTCCCTGGTGGAAACAGAGTTTTTCTTTTGCTCATATGGTAGGGTTCTCTGCTTTGGTGCTGCAGGTCTGAGGTTCAAGCCTCACTGATGATCCAAACAATGATTTGTTTAAAATAGGGCAAATGGCTGCCACACTGTTTTGAGCATGTGCAAATGACCACTGCCTTTAACCAAAATGGCAGCAACACTGTTCCTTTTGCACATGTGTAAAACAGTCCAATGGGCATTTGGCATGTGCACAATGATTTATTTATTTTATTTATTTGATTTTATTTTCTCACCTGTTCCAGATGAGAAAATAGTTATTGCGCATGCGCAAATGGCTGCTGGACTGTTTTTGAATATGCACAAATGGCTGCCACCCTTAACCAAAATAGCATCACTGCCATTTTGGTAAAGGTTGGAGGCCTTTTTCACATGTACAAAACAGTCTGGTTGCCATTTTTTGCATGCACAATGATTTTAATTTTAAAAACACCACCACCATTCTGGAGCTAAGTTTTTTGATGACTTACTTGTTTCTGGTGTGTTTTGGGTGCAATACAATTTACAGGAATTATAATCTCATCTGTACCAACCTGTGTCAGTCTAGTATCTGAGTGTTGAAAACAATAGCGCATGTGGTTCATTGAATGCCAGCCTGCATTCTCAACAATCTCCCTCCAAGGCAGATATTGGATGTTTAGCATTAGTTGTGGTTTTGTCAAGTGAGAGCCAGTAAATAGTCCACTCAGCATGTTGGACTTGAATCTGGTTTCACCGAATGGCCTGAGGGAAGTCGCTCAATCAGCCTTACCTCTACAGCTGCAAAATGGGGTGCTCATGACAGGCTGGGCCTGTTCATGGTGAGCTTGATGGAAGTGGAATGGCACCTCTTCACTGTGCATAAAAAAAGAAGTGCAGGTGGCTGGGTGGAAAACCGTGGCTACCACTCTCCGGGTTGGCGAGTGGGGAACAAACAAACCTCATGGCAGAAGTGGACCCACATTTGGCGGCACATGAACATACGCGCACCGGTGGGTCCCAGGCCATAGCAGGCCAACATCACCCCTGTTAACAACACCCTGTATTAACTTTAGTTCCCAACAATGGGATTCTGACAGTCTCCTGCAGATGATGGATGGATTTGTTTGTTGATTTGGGAGTTGTTTCCTCGTTACTGCAAAACAAGTGTGAAGGCAAAGGAGATGGGTTTTCAGTACCTGGATTGTGAAGGCAACGAGAATGTGGTTAGTTTTGGAATCCTCAATAAGGGAGTCTTAGGCTTTTTTTATACGGGCTGTGGCGTGGGTGTGTGTGTGTCAGTGTGTGCGCTGCATGTGGGTGCCGGTGTACATGGGCGCACACTCACCCCCCCATGCATCCTCATGTATGGAGCAATCTCTGTTTTACCGGTTGCTCCATGCATGGGGATGCGGGGTGTGTGTGAGTGCAGATGCATGTTTTGCGGGAGCGCACCCCCCCTCACCTACTGCAGGATTTACACAAGACGGTACCACTCATGCCCATGCAGATCTGTTGTGTGGGCATGAGTGGTACCGTCTCATGTAAAAAGGGCCTTAGAGCCACCCTTGAGGTAGCCACCAAGAAAGCCCCATTCCTAATGATAAGTTTTACTCTGTCTGCAGACAGATTCATTGTTCATCAGGAAGAGTGCAATTGTCATACAAGACCTTAGAACTTTTCTAGAGTTTGTTCTCAATACTTTATGTATTCTTGGACCACTCTAAAAAATATCCTTATTCCTTCTTGTTAATAGTAACATAGCACCTCTTCAATTAACCATAGGTCAGCGGCTTCTAGAATTTTTATCTGTGTGACCCCCTTTTGAATCTTCAAGCATTTTTAGATGAGACACAGACCCGCAAGTTTGCTGCTAAATGTGCTAATTACCTGCTCATTTAAATGCCTCTTGTGCAAGCTGTCCAGGAAAACTGGATTAGTAAAACTTCAATATGCAAGATTTTAATCATTCCCAATTTAAATGTCCAATGAACTCTCCCCAGCTGCCCTGACAACAGATGATGAGGGTAAGGGGCTCAGAGCATCAGAGGCTCTCCCTGGCTGCTCCAACAGACAGCTGATGGGGAAGGGGGCCCAGACCATTGCACTCTTTACCCAGCTGCCCCGACAAACAGCTGATGGAGGGGAGGGGGCCTGGAGCAGCATGCACACTCTCCTCGTCTGCCCTGACATGGTTGTTGGGACAGTCGAGAACAACACCGTGTTTGTCGCACATGTTTGTTGCACACGGTGCCTGGCCCCCCTCCCCTCCATCATTGTCACGCGAGTGGCCTGTTTGTTTAAATAAGTACTCCCCCTACCTTGTGTGTCCAGGGGGATCATGGGAGTCTTTTGAACCTGCAAATTCCTCCTGCTTGTCTAAAAACGCCCTTAGATATAATCCCACAACCTCAGACAGCAACAAAGGGATGCAGAGCATATCCAATATTGGCTGGGATCATGATGTCCCCATCCATGATTTGCATTGCCCCATTTGGGGTCCTCCTAACACATAGTTTGGGAATCTCTGTGGTAGGCAATTATCCTATCCTCCCAACCTCCATCATGTTTATTAGCACAACCAGTAGTGCTTGTCTGATCAGCCCTGCTTTAATTAGTGAATATCTGTCAAGCCTTTTGAAATCCTTCGTTGAAAGCTATCCTCATAATGCAAAGCATTACTGTCCTTTGCTATTCATACCTTGTAATGCATCCAAGTACTCTACTCCCTGCCGAGTCTTTTTCTGAACCCTTTGATGATGCCACAATGTACTAGTCCATCTAACCAACAGAATGGGGCTGCTGCAGAATGACACCATATAAGGGAGGTTGAGGATTAAAGTCCAAAACCATTAGCACTGAAGTGATGAAGGTCATAATGAATAGCCGTGGGAGAGAGATGCACAGTACTGTGTTAAGATGGATTAGATGATATGGTGACTGATGGTATTGCCATTATTGTTTTTAAGGATGCTGTCTATTTGTGTTCATGTTCTTGTCTTTCAAGTGTGTTCCAACATTGAAGTCCCTCTTTAATATTTAACATTAAAGAAACCCACAAAGGAAAATTCATTCACTTACACTCACAGACACACAAACACTCCAAATAAAAGCTGACTACTTTATGCCTGGAGTGTCTGCTCTTAGCTGTTAATTTCCTGGCTTTTTTGTCCATCGAATCAGTCCATCAGATTATTTAAACATATGGCCTTTTGTCTTTGTGAGCTTGCGTGTGTTTTTCACACTGGCATAATAAAGAGGTTTGGGCTGAAAAGTAACACATGCCCTATAGCATCACTAAATAAATACAGGCAAATCCTCTTTGAAATATGGGCATCAAAATGGGTGGTCTCCCGAGGCGTCAAATGTACATGACTGTTAAAATGCACTTAGCAATTCACACGCAGACATATCTACCTCCTCTTTCATTAAGGGAATGGTGGATTGCGGGCAAAACAGTAGCAGAAAAGGCCTGATTGCGCAAGGTTGACATACAGAAAGCTCCTGTTAGGTATTTCTCATTGTCAGCTTTGAAAGAGCAACTGTTTGTTTCTAGGCTTTTGTTTTCCGTATTAGGCAGTGGAGTTGAAAATTAACCAGCTCTGGATGCAAACCTTATCCATTAAAGTCAATGGAAATTTTGCCACCGCTGAGCAGCACTTAGGGTGGGTGGGGGAAGGAGTGAGGCCGATGCTCAGCCAACACTCACCCATACCATTTCCTAGCAGCAGTCAGGCCACTTGCAAAGGGCTCTACGAAGAAGGAAGTTGTCCTAGTGGGCAGGAATGGAGTGCTGGCCCCACAGACTCGGTAAAACAGGGTTGCTGCCACTCCAAGGGGTCTCACTGGGAGCCAGGTTGCCACCTTTGCTGGGGGACTGGAGGCTGGCTGGGAGCCTTAGGAAGGACTGCTGCTTAGGAAGACCCTGGCCCCTTGTCTTTGAGGGATCCCATAGTTGGGACATGAGCCTGGCCTGCCACAACCTCGTTATGCCACAGTGCTTAACCTCTCAGACACTGTGAAAGGGTTTTTGATCTTTCACATGTCATAATGTTCAAGTTTTAAAGCCTGCAAATATCTGTGGCAATTCTTCACCATGGATGTATTGGTGATGTTACCATTCTCCCACATGGTAAATCCTCAGCAATGTGGGGAAGAGGTTCCTCAGAATAACGATGATGAGTTACCACGTAATGCTTTCTGGAGGCCGTACCACTTTCAATTGTGAAAGAACCTCCAGGTCTTCATTCTATAATTGAATGGGGCATATATAAATTAGTTTTTCATCCTGGACCTTATTTTCATTATCTTGACACAGAGACTGACTTTCAGGAACTTTGTTTTTCATGACACACAACAATCAGAGCTGGCTCCACTCCTGTACATTGTGAGTAGCTGGGCAACAGAAACCAATTGTATGCCAGCGCTATCCACCCAGGCTCTTATAATAAGAAAGGCTAAGCTTAGACTGTGTTTCCAGACTAATATCAACTATTTATGATTTTGCTTCTCTTCTATATACATGTATAAGTGCCAGTGGTGGTTTCTAAGTGGGTGGAGTGGAGTTACAAGACTTTGGGAACTCTTGGAAAACAGGTGAGTTGCCAAAAGACTGAAGATGGGCAAATGCTGTTCCTATCTTTAAAAGAGGGAAGGAGGAGGATCTGTAAAATTATAGACTAGTCAGCCTGACTTCAATTCCAGGAAAGATACTAGAAGAACTAGGGATGGGCGAATGCGGTTTGGATGTTTGGAGTTCGGACCAAACTCAGTCTGTTCGGATGTCCGAACTGAACATCTGAACCGAACTCTCGAACGACCGAACAGTTCGGTTGAGTTTGGATGAGTTCGGGGATGGGAAAAACAACTTTTCAGGGCCAAAAATTAAGTTTCAGTTTCATTTTGGTTTCACTTTCAGTATCGATAGTGCTATTTTTGAATGTTCGGCCAAGTTCGACCAAACTGAACTCTGCTGAACTGAACCACCGAACCCGAATATGGGTTACGAACTGAATAATCGAACGTCCGAACATCCGAATCGCATTCTGTTCGCCCATCCCTAAGAAGAACAGATTATAAAACAGTCATTCTGCAGGCACCTTGACAATGCAGTGATTGCTTGTAGCCAGGATGGATTTATCAGGAACAAGTCATACCAGACTAATCTTGTCTCTTTCTTTGATAGAGTAATTGGTTTAGTGGATGAGGTGAATACTGTAGGCATAATATATCTTGATTTCAACAAAACATTTGACAGTTTCACATGAGATCCTCATTGACAAGCTTGCATAGCGTGGGCTGGAAAACATTACAACAAGGTGGATTGATAGCTGGTTGAAGAACTGTACTCAGAGAGTGACAGTGATTCATCATCAAACCGGAGGAACAAATGGGGTCCTGCAGGGCTCTGCCCTGGGTCCAGTGCTATTAATTACTTGGATGAAAGGGTGGGAGAAATACTTATCAAGTTAACAGATGACACAAAACAGGGAAGGGTAGAGAACAGCTTGGAAGACAGAATTAGAATTCAAAAAAATCTTGATAGGTTGGAAATCTGGGCTGAAATTAACAAAATGAAATTCAGCTAAGATAAATGTAAAGTTCTGCATTTAGGGAGGAAAAACTAAGTGACAAAGTATAAGATGGGAGATACCTGGCTTGGCAGCAACACACGTGAAAGGAATCCAGTGATTATGGCTGATCACAAACTGAACGTGAGTCAGCAATGTGATGAACATGTGAGTCAGCAGAAAAGGCTAATACAGTTTTAGTCTATGTTAACAGAAGCATTGGTTCCAACTTGGCAGAATTAATAATTCCACTCAATTTGGCACTAGTCAGACCTCACCTGGGGCATTATGTCCAGTTCTGGGCACTTCATTTTAAGAGGACCTTGAGAAACTGGACCAGGTAGAGAGGAGGGTAACAAAAATGATAAAGGGTCTGGAAAGCAAGTCTTACGAAGAAAGGTCAAAGGAACTGGGTATAGTTAGCCTAGTAAAGAGATGACTAAGGGGAGACATGATAGCAATAATCAAATATCTAAAGGACTATCACCAAGAAGACAGCAAGGAGCTGTTCTGTGTTGCTACAGAGGGCAGGACTAGAAATAACAGGCTCAAATTACAGGAAGGGAGATGTTGACTGGATATCAGGAAAAACTTCCTAAAAGTAAGAGCTGTGCGACAATGGCTCAAGCTGCCTAGGGAGGTGTAGGCTTTTAATTGCTGGAGGTTTTCAAAAAGAGACTGCACAGCCGTCCTGTCTGGGATGTTGTAGCTGTAGACATCCTGCATCCAAGCAGGGAGTTGGACTAAATGACCCTCAATGTACCCTCCAACTCAAAGGGTGCTTTCCCATGTCACTAAATGTAAAAGTGATGAAAATAAAATAATAATAATAAAGCTGGAAAATCGAGCTCTGTATCCTCTGCATGACTGGTGCCAAAGCTGCGTGGCTTTGCTTTCCCATGTGACAAAAGCCACACAGCATTTCTCTCTCGCAGTTTCTTGCATTTAGTAATGTGGGAAAGCGTCGATTCTGTGATGCTCTTTGTTTTATCACACAAGATGGGGCCCCGCATTAGCCCCGCTTTGCCCTGGATTTAAAGGGCGGCCACCAGATGTTCGTCCTGGTTTGGGCTGGGGCAGCTCTGCACAGTGTCATCCCCCAAAAGGTGGAGCCTGTTGGGCAGCGTAACCCAGTCCAAATCGGGGCAATGCACCGCCCTGGGGCAGCCTCCCATCTGATGTGCCCTATCAGATGGAGTGGGCCATGTTGTCCACCATCAGGTCATGGTCTCAGCCTAGAGGTTGTGGGAGCAACTGCAACTCTATGGTGGAGGGGGCAGTGCGTGGGTGGGCTGTGGCCAGGGGAACCGCTGGCCTGTCTGCTGGGGTCCTTGTGAAGCCCATGCAAGGTGGGTGTGGAGGAGGGGGCTGGAGCAGTTCCAGGGTCCAGTGAGTTCCCCAGCCCATGTGTAAACACCCTATGACTCAGCTCTTAAAGAACCAGCCCTTTTATTGGCTACCTGGATCCAGTAGTCTCTTGAAAGGCATGTAACTCAGGGATAAAGGGAGTTATGTGAATTGGTCTTTGAGAATGGCCTTTTGTACTTAGGCCACTTTTAGACGTGCTCGGCCCACACACGGCGTGAAATCATGCCACATGTAAAAATCCCACTGGTGGGGTTTTGACATGACATTCTGTGCATTAAATCCGGCTGTGCATCCTTTTAAAACCGCAAACTAAATACCTTGATATTGAGGTATTTAGTTTGTGGTTTTAAAAGAATGCGTGATCGGCTTGAATGCGCAAAATGTCACATCTAAACCCCTCCTGTGGGATTTTTACACACAACATGATTTTATGCCGCGCGTGCACTGCACACATCTAAAAGCAGCCTTAGTGGTTGCAATTCTAAACCCATTCGAGTCAATGGCAAGACTCCCATTGAGTTTAATGGGTGAGGATTGCATCCATCGCATCTATACTGTCTGGGCTCTGGGAATCTGAAGGAATGTTAAAAATATGAATTAATTCCCAGCATTGTTTTTGCAAGATCAGAAACCAAAGCAGTGAGCTGTTGAGACTAAGGTCCCAAAAGAAATTGGTAGCAGAGCTGGGAACAGAACGTAGCTCTTCTAACCTTACAAGCCTATGGGTTTACTGCTGTGTTATGCTTGTCAATCATAACTACAAGAGTAAGTAATAAAAGCAGATGTTTGAGTGATGAATCAATGATCTGTGTCTGAAGAGGAGCTGGGAGCTCAGTCCAGAAGGTCAATTTACTACATTCATAAGATCTCAAGGCCCACACAATAAGAATGTGTAGCACACTGCATGATGCCCTTGAGTTAGGGAGAGAGGAGGTAACAGTTTTATTGTGTTCTCCCTCTCCTCTTCAGAAAGGGTGGTAGGTTAAACTTTCCTTCTGATTAATGAGAGGGGAGGCCAAAATGGAAGCTCCATCAGGAGAAATCTGCTAAGGCCCATCTGTGTTAATCAGTGATCACCCATTTATCATGGCTCCATGATGAGCTCCGTATGCTCTGTGAGGATTCTGCCATCTGGCAAGGTGGCACTGTGGCTATAATCCACTAAACCTGCCAAGAGAGTGGCTTCAGTTCAGCATTAGCTTTGGTCCTGGCTTGATGGGAGTCATGGGGAATGTTGTAGGAACAGAGCACCTGCTGCTGTGCTCTAGCCCAATTCCCCAGACCTAGTATTTTCAGGGTAGCATATCGATAAGCCAGCCCTTTAAAAGTACAGTGGCAGGTACATCACACAGTAGTGGAGGCATATCAAGCCCCAACTCTTTATATGTGAAGCAACCAAAAGGGAAAACCACACAAACCACAGTAGCAGAAAAACAGGAAGAAATCGCCAACCCCCCCCACTGCTGCATACACACAAACCAAATGTAAATGCATATACAAATATTTACTAATGAGAAATATATATTGTAAATGTATCATATCCATGTACAGTGTATAATCTCAATAAAATATAAAATCCTTCTGTACAACAATAAGCACATCTAATCAACTCATTAAAAATTCTGACACCCTGCACGTTTTGGCTAGACACCCTTCGACAGGGGTACAGTTTAAAAGCATAATCACGACTTGACTAAAAACAGGACTCAAACATTCTTTATATATATATATATATATACACACACACACACACACACACACACACACATTTGGTTTGTGTGTATGCAATAGTTTTATTTGGCAATTCCCAACTCTTTATATGCCACATGCACTAAGGAACAGGCTTCATTTGATTAAATATGGATCTTTAGGGTGCTGGCCAGGTCCTAGGCTTGTGATTCATGTAAGTTAGTGCTGGAGTGTTACCTAGCTGTAATTTCCAGTTCAGGCAAGGTCAGCCAAGGATACTGATCTAAGACACTGGGTTAGTAAGAACATAATTTGGCTTGGTTCCAACATATCTGAAAGGTATTATGTTCCATCCTTAAGGGCAGCAGAGAACAGCCTTCTGTTAATTCCATCATGGTGCCAAGTGTATACAGCTATAAGGCTCACAGTGAGGATTTCTCAGTGGCTGCCCCACAGCTCTGGAATTCCCTTCCTCTGAAAGTTTGCCCAAACCTGAGCATTTTATGGAGGGAGCATAAGACCTTCCTATTCAGCCAGGCATTTGGTCGGTGGGGGTAGGGTTAAGGGTTACTAGCATTCTAGAGGTGGGGTGGTTTACATTTATATTGGATTTTATATGTTGTAACCCAGCCTGAACCCTTGGGATAGGGGGGACTACAAGTCCATATAGATAAGTAAATTGTTTTCCTTGAGTGCCATGGTGGGCAGCCCTCAGCCTGCACTGTATCTAACCCTTTGGAGGTCAGCCTGTAGCCCCTGTCAGTCAATGAGTGTGTGTGGTAGAGGGGTTATACAGAGCAGCAGCTAGAAGTGGAGAAAAGCCAGCCACATCCACTGTGCTAAGCCAGGGAACATGACTGGGTGAACTACATGATGGGGGCAGAAGGAGCTCCTGCATCAGGGTGATTTAACTCCTTCATTAATACTCTTTAATTTCCCTCCCTTCCAGGAGCAGTCAGAACACCAGTCTGGAAACCACTCTATGCTGGTTTGTGCTGACTAGCAACAAGAGCAGGGAACTTTCCTAAAGCATATCGACTTGTGACGGTGGCAAAGGAGGTCTTGCAGCCATTGGGGGTGGGCGAGGGCCAAACTTAACTGCTGCTCTTGTAGCTCATAACAGCCAAGTACTGATGCTCTGCAAAGTACTGATCTCTGTTACCTCAAATGGTAGAACTTCTGTGCTTTATTAAGACTGGGGTTTGATCCTCGTTGAGCTTGGTGATGCCTGTATGTAGTCATAGGCCATTATGTAATGGAAATGAGGCTGGGGTGCTAGAAAGAGACTGAACTTTATTTTTCATTCTCACAGTCACTGAACATGGGTGGGGTCACTAAAGATTATAATTGCATCACGTGGCTGTCACCGGAAGCGAATACAGCTTCGTATGTGCTCAAGGGCACCGGCATTCTTAAGTCTGGGGGAAGAGACCAGGGACCGGGAGAGCTGCTTCATCTACCTCTTTTGATGTGACTGCCCCTTTCTGAGCATCATGATGTCATGATGCTCGGAAGGGGTGGGGACAGCTGGGAGCTGGGGGTGGGGTGGAACTGTCCCCTTACCGCTCACTCCCAGCATGCATGCATCTGCTTTATTAAAAGGGACACGAATATACTAAATTTGCACTGAATATTCTTTTCAGCCTTGGTTATGAGTATTGGAAAGCATGCATACTGGGAATCCAGATTCCAGAGGAAGGACTAGCTTTGCCTGTTTCTGTGTTTGGCTTCCCAAGCATCAACCATTCATTTATTATATTTATTAATTATTATTATTGTATTTATTTTATTTTATTTTTCAAATTTATACACCGCCCTTCTCACAAGGGCTCAAGGTGGTTTGAAATAAATAATAAATAAAATAAAATAATAATAATAATAAATAATAATAATAATAATAAAAAATTACATTTTTACTCCGCCCTTCTCCAAGGACTCAGGGTGGCTTACAGCATAAAATGTTAAAATCCAATTAAATATATTTAACACATTTAAACCCCACAACATGCCAATTACCCCGCCACCCTTTTCCCCCACCTACCACCCACCACTCCTCCTACCCAAGCCCTTTTACCCAAACCCACTCAGCCTTGTTCCTGCTCACCAAACACCTGGCCAAACAAAAAGGTCTTACATCTTCTCCAGAAGATGAGCAGGCTCAGGCTTAGGCAGACCCCCAAGGGGAGGGAGTTCCATAATTGTGGGGCAGCAACTGAGAATGCCCTCCCCCCTTTATGCCCTCATTGTAACAACTTCATGGGCAGTTGGCACATTCAGGAGGGCGTCCCCAGCCAACCTTAGAGGTCACAACGGTACATAAGGGAAGAGACAGTCTCTCAGATACCTGGGACCCAGGCTGTTAGGACTTTATAGGTTAA
>QEPC01014010.1:1592669-1612694 GCA_003113815.1 Sphenodon punctatus
CCCCCCACCATGTGCCCATGTGCCCCATGCTCCCCTGTATGCCCCCTCCCCCTCCTATGTGCCCATGTGCCGCACCTCTCCTCCCATGTGCCCCCACTCCCCCCCACCCCGGGCCATGCAATTTACTCAGCACATGATGGGCCGACTCCTCTCTTCAGTGCTGCTGATCCTTGCTGTGTCCCATCCTGCTCTGATGACTCCTGCACAGCTGGCTCCCCCTCCCTCCCCCTCCCAGAGTCGAGTCAAAGTTTGACTCAACAGGGAGGGAGAGGGGAGGCTAAGAGCTGCACATATGGCAGCAGCTCCCAGTCCCCCCCCCCCACAGACTGGGACAGGGAAGTTCATATCTGGGCACCTCTGTGTGTGCACCTGGGTATGAACTTTAGCCCTGCCCAGACCCTGCAATGAAATAGTGCCCCCTGTGGCACTATTTCATTGCAGGGTCCTTTTATGCAGAATGGACGGTGCTTCTAGCTGGCCATTCTGCATAAAGGGAGACTGCTTCCCTTTTGTCCCTGAAGGCTTCCTTAGGAAGCCTTCAGGGGTGGTGGTGTGAGTCACCGGTTGTGTGTGTGCACGCACACAGAACCGGTGAGCATGTTTGGAGCCATCTCGAAGAACCTTGTTGATAGAGGCAGGAACCTTCAGAAGGTTTCTGCCTCGCTAAACAAGGTTCTTCAAGATGGCTCCAAACATTCACCGCAGCATGGCCGATTTTTTTTTTTTTTTAAAGTCTCTGCGCCACAGGGGAGTCCGGGGGAGTCCTGGGGCCAGGAGGGGCATTGCCCCTTTTTTCCCTAGGGGGCCCACCGCCACTGCCAATAACACAAACACACACACACACACACACACACACACACACACACACACACACACACACAGTAGGGTAAAAAGAAAACTGAGACTTTACTAGTACATATAAAAAGGAATAAAAGCAAAGTTTAAACTGAGAACCAGAGATGATAATCCTTAAGCAATTAGAGTCAGTCCTATGGACATAGTAGTCCGTTTGGCAAGCATCTTTCTATAACTGTAGCTGAGGTAGCAAGGAAGGTACTCACGCTGGTTCTGATCCGGTCTCGATAGGTGATAGTTTTCCTATGGGGTACAAGTTCTTCTTCTGGCAAAGGCCAGAGTTACAAAGTCACTGCCAGGCCCTGCAGTCCATGTGTGCCTCCAGGCAGGGAGGTCACCAGCCTAGTAGTGTCTGCTAGAGATCTCAGTTAGTCCAGAGAGAACAAAATTGAGAGGGTCTGAGGTTTTTAAAGCCCCCCTCCCCTTCCCTGTGATTGGTCCAGGTAGCCCACCTGGACTAGGTGCAAGTTCCAGTTGACCAGTCCAAGCCAACCAGAGTCCTGTTTCCTGCTGGCTGAAGAAGAGTCCAGAGGAATTCCTGGAATGTGGGGTCCTTAACATCTTGGACATGTGCCCCTTTAGAGGCGTAGCAGAGATTACATCCTGCCTCGCAGTTTCAGGCAGGTGTCCATGCCAGTGCCTGTGGCATTTTGCCAGAGGCCTTACTTTGGATTGTGGGGCACCACAGCAGGGCCCAATGCCCTGAGTGGGAAGGTGACTGTGGCAGGTGCGGGGGAGGAGAGAAACATGGATTGACAGGTATGCCTGTATCTAGGGCCAGTAAAGCGACTGGTAACTAGGGTAGAGAGAATTTCTCAGGCCATTCTCTGTGCCTTTCTACCTGCGAATTTTCATGGGGTTCCTCTCTTAGTTCTCTCTCATTTTTCTAACCAGACTGAACACAAAGCTCATCTTTTCAGGGTCTCATTAAAAGCATAGCAAACACTGGTTGCTCTCCTTCCTTTGCTTTCTCTCTCATATCTTTAGGAAAAATAACAAGCCAATTTGAAAATAAATGTAGTGTCTTGTACTAGCACAGACTAGAACAGGCTGGAGAGCCTGTGTGTTCTTTTAGCTTTGATCTCCTCTCTCCCTAGGGAATATCTGCTCTCCAGACAGCATTAATGTGGGGTGTCAGGCTAGGAAATGAACCCTTAACCTTTCCTGGGTGACACTTCCTTTGTAGATGCTTCATGTCGGACTTTGTCATAGTGATGCTAATGTGATATACCATGACCTTTAAAAATGAGCTTTGCAATAATCCTGAACCTGTTAGGAATTTAAATAAGAACAGATCATTCTGGGTGAAAACAGAATGGATGTTAGCCCACTGGAGTCCACTCACTGCCCCACACACAGGGTTAGTGTGTCCAGCCTAATAAACGGACAGACCCCTGTTTGTGCTTCGTGTGCTTGCGGCAGCCTCTACTCAGTGGTGCCAGTGAGAAGGGGAGGAAGCGGTTGCTCTTTGATTGCTCTAGGATGTCAGAAGCGGCTAGTGGGCAGGGGTGGGTGGATTCCTGCACCCTCTGCCTCAGTTTCCTTCTTCTTGGCCCACCTGTCAGTTGGATGAGCATGCTAGCATTCTCCCCTCTCCCTGACCCACTTGTCAGCTGGACAGATGTGCTAGGCATAACTCAACGGTGCTGGTGGACCTGGATATGGGTGAGGCTATGGGCGAACTTAATTGACAAAACATGGACACGTGGGCACACATTAGCCTGGATTTGCCCACACGGTGGGTCCATGATTTTTTAGAAGACACCAGGAATGGAGGGTGGGTGGTGGCCATGTGGTTGGTGCAGGCTAACGTCTGATGGCCATCTAATGTACAAGCAGGTGAACACTCACCTGGTGTGGGCTAACGTGGACTAACGTTTCATTTGTTTTCATGCTGATATTATACCAGTGGATTTAAAATAAAGTATTCTACATGGAACAGGTCTGCAGACATCCTATTTCATCAAATAGCATCATACAGATGCAAACAAACATCATACACAAGAGTATGAATGTCTATCATAGGAACATAGGAATTGCCATAATGGAACAGACCAATGGTCTATCTAGACTAGCATTGAAAGGAGCAGCTAAATTACTGCTCATGAGAAATTTTATCATATCGGGAACCAGGATCAATTTCCCAACCGTCTCCCTATACCAATGCAATTTCTCAATTCTTGTAATACTGTGACATATGGTCCCAATTTACTGACTCACCATTTACCATTTACTGCATACTGTTCATTTATCACTTACCGCATTGTCATGGGTACCGTTTTACTTCCAGGGTTGTTGTTTCTGCTTTTTTGAGCCAATCACTGTGCTAATACCCTACCCCTTACCCTCACTCCAGTGCCCTTTAACCTCCACTCCAGTACCTCCAATCAAAATTGCTGTTCTGTGTTGTTCCCTTTGCTTTGGCCAATATGCAACTGGATTGCAGATTAGTAAAGGAATCTGTTTACCAGCCAATGTTTGACAAAGAAGTACAAGGGAAAATGGAGTGCAAGAAATGTGATATTGGGTCAGTATTATCTCTCAGGATTTGAAATAGATGGCAAAGCAGTAAACGGCAAAGTAGTAAATGGGATCCCAGTAAGCGGAAAGTTGGTAAACTGAGAAACAAAATGTTGAGCAAGACATTACTAAACACTGAGATGGGCCTCTCAGCTGTCCCGGATTGGGTGGGACAGTATGGGATGCAGCTATTTTTAGCTGCTGTCCCATCTGTCCCACCCAGCAGTTTAAATATCCTGAATTCTGACTCTCCACGCTGCTCATCCTGAGACTCTGTCCCAGGGCCGGCGCTGCGGGGAATCAGGGTTGTGGTGACTCATTGTAGCGTGAGTGAGTGAGTGGTCAGTGTGCACCAGGATCTGCAGGTGGAGATGGTGGTGCAGTACTATGGAATGTAAAGAAAGGAGGGGGTGGAACTAGGCAGGCTGGAGCTCCGCAGGCATTTATAGACACACTTGTGCCACTTGTGCACTGCTGCCGCCGCTGCTGCTACCACTGCCACTACCACCGCCATTATACTGCTAGCTGCTTTCTCTGCCTGGCCTGCCTTTCTTGTACTGTCCTGTATGACTGGATCAGGTACAAAGGAGCGAGGGGGGAGGATGATGATTGTGCACTGGGGAGAAGGGGGTTCAGGTAAAAAGGAGCAGGTGGGGGGAGGATTGTGCACTGGGGAGAGGAGGGTCAGGGAAAAAGAAGCAGTGGGTGGGGGGAGGATTGCGTATTGGGGAGGGGAGAGGTAAAGTGGGGGAAGGGGATAGGAGGGAGGGGGCAAAGGGAACAGGGAGGTAAGTGGAGTGGGGGCAAGGGGAGTAACTAGTGCGGGAAAGGAGGGCAGGGAACAAGGGCAGCTCAGCAGTAAGGAATGTGAGGGAGGGAGAAGGGGAGGGGCAAGGGCTCAGGGGCAAGGGCAGCAGGAGCTGTGAGGGAGGGGTCAGGAACAGGAGAGGAGGGAACAGAAAGGGAGGAGGAGGAGTGACTGGCAAGGAGGAAGGATGTAGATGAGGGAGGGCTTGTGTGGGACTTTGGGGGCTCAGGCAGCTGTTGTGATGTGAACTCTCTCTCCCCTTCCAGCATCCTGTGTTTGATAGTGGCCAGATCCAGGTGCTTAGAGCAAGTGTGAAAAAACAAGGGAATTAAGGAGTGATCCATCAATTGTTCAATCATGGCTTCCAGCAGACAGAGCTTTAGAGACACGCTGAGCATGAGATTACACCCTATATGAGCATCTTGGCTAATAGTCATTGATGGATATAGCTTCCATGAACTTTTAAAATTCTTTTTCTCACCCAGTTTGGCCTTCACAACATAACATCTCTTGGAAGTGAGTTCCACAGATTAGTTGCTTCATTGCGTGAAAAAGTATTTCTGTTTGTTTGTTTTAAATCTGCTGCCTTTTATGTTTATCAGGTTTTTTTCTTATCCGTTGAGAGGTTCTTTATTGATCATTCACGATCTTACAAAACCTAGTGTATCCCACCTCATCTCATTTCTAAACAAAAACACCACAACATGTTTAAACTCTCTTATATGGAAACTGCTCCTGATCTTGATTATTTTGGCACTTTTCTACAGTATCCTTTTAGAGAGAGGCTGGGTGGAGCTGCACAGGGTTCTCAAGCTGTGGATGCAATGTGGATCTTTTTTTTTTGCAGTGGCAGAGTGATATTTTCTGCATTATTTACTCTTCCCTGTGAGAGAGGGGGACCCTCTCCCCTGGTCTCCCTCTGAGAGGGGTGGACCAGGGGAAGGGGAGAGGGCTTTGGGGGGGTGGAGAGAAGGGAGGGGGTTAGGGGAAGTAGGGTGTTTCCTCAGGGGTCCAGCGGGACGACCACTGGGAGGGAGAGAAGGGGGGGCTGGGGGGTGTCCACAGCCATTAGGGTCATGATGGGCCGGGGCAATAATGGTCTCTCTGGGAGGCAGGGAACAACTGTGAGGAAGGACAGGTACTTATTTTCTGTTCCCTGCATAGCCCCCAGGCAGGTGATGCAGGAATCAAGATTGGAAGAGCCCCTCATCTGGAATTGTTGCTGTTAAATGCGAGGTCAGTTGATAATAAATCAACATCAATCTGGGAGTTGATCTTGGATTGATCGGCTGACCTCGTATGTATTACAGAGACCTGGCTGGACAATGACTCAGGCCTGGTATTAGCTGACCTTGTTCCAGCTGGGTAGTCTGTGCAGAACCAGCCCAGATCAGAGGGGTGGGGAGGTGGTGTAGCTGTTGGTTTTAACGACACTTGGTCTGCGAGGCGGTATCCTGTGCATACCATCTTGGGCATGGAGGGGGTCCACCTTGTGGTCGATTTGGCAGGAGATAGATTAGGGCTGCTTTTGGTATACCTGTACCGCAGCATCCCTACACAGTCTAGCGGAATGGGTATCGGAGGTGGTCTTGCGGTCCCCGGAGACCCTGGTCCTGGGGGACTTCAATATCCACGTTGATGCCAATTTAGGGGGAGCAGAGTGTGAGTTCATGGACACCATGACAACCATGGGACTGTCTCAGAAGGTTAAGGGCCCGACACATGAGGGGGGACATACCCTTGACCTGATATTCTGCACCGGCCTTGAAGTGGGGGACCCGGTAGTGGGGTATGTAATAGCTTTACCCCTGTCATGGATGGATCATTACCTTCTCTGGACCAGTCTCCTGGTGCATGTTTGCCCCTGGAAAGGTGCAGGACCAGTTCATTGGGTCCGCCCCCGGGACTTATGGAACCAGAGAGGTTCTGGAATGCTCTATGGCAAATGCCTTCTGACCTTGATGATCGTTCACTTGATGACCTCATTGCCTTCTGGAATAGCTTGTTGGCTGAGGTTATCGACCAAATGACTCCCAAGCATCCACTTCCAGAAAGCTGACGGTGGAGGTCACCGTGGTTCACAGAGGACCTATGCCGGATGAAGTAGGATGGACAGAGGTTGAAGTGATGGTGGCGCTGAACTGATACTGAAGCTGGCCGATTGCAGCATAATGCTAGTTTAAGAGCTTATGCTGTTCCAGTGTGGGCAGCACAAAAAGAGTTCTTTGCTGCCCTCATTGCGTCTATAAAGTCATGTCCAGCAGAGCTTTTCTGGGTGGTGCAGAGGCTGGTCAGTCCAGCTTCTCTCTGCCTCGAACCGGAATTTTCCAGTTCCCGCTGTGACATGTTTGCTGACTTTTTTGTGGATGAAATCGCCCAGATTCACCATGACCTTGATGCTGCACTTACGACAGTGGGTGAATCAGAAGTATGGGAAGCCCCGTTATGTCTGTTGTTGTGGGATCAGTTTCAGTGGGTATCACCCACTGATGTGGCAGATGTCCTTGGGACTGTTTGGGCCACCTGTTGTGAATTAGATCCATGCCCATCCTGGCTGGTGAAGACCAGCCGGAAGACATTAGGGCTGTTGCTGGCAGGGGTGGTCAATGCCTCCCTTAGGGAGGGCAGGGTGCCGAGCCGTCTCAAAGGTCAAGGTACTGGTGTTGATCTATAAGGCCCTTCACAGTCTCGGCCCCTCATTCCTCAGGGATCGCCTTGCCCTCCACACCCCAGAGCAGCTCCTTCGGTCTGCTGGGGGTGCCTTCTTGGAGGTCCCCCGTTTTAAGCGAGGGGCCACAATGGAGAGGGCATTCTCGGTAGCCAGGCCGCACCTTTGGAATTCCCTCCTGGAGGAAGCTCACCTGGTCCCGAGCCTTCTAACTTTTCAGCGAGCTTGTAAAACCTGGCTGTTCGCCCAGGCCTTTGGGGAGGGTGGGTTAGTGGGTGTTTATCCCCCTACCCTTCTTTATTATTTGTTATATTTTTTTTGTCCTTTCCTGTTTTAATAGTTAAGTTTTTTTTATGATGGTTTTAAATATTTTAAATGTTTTTATGTGAAATTTGTTAGCCACCCCGAGCTGTTTGCAGGAGGGGCGGGGTATAAATGTATTAAATAAATACAATAAAATAAATAAAGAGGAGGTGGTGTGGCCTCTGCTCAAAAAGCCATCTTAGGACATTGGCTCCTTGACCAGCTATCGGCCAGTCTCTAACCGTCCCTTTTTGGGGAAGGTTATTGAATGGGTGGTGGCCTGGCAGTTACAGGGGCATCTGGACTGGGTCGGTTTTCTTGATCCCTCGCACTCTGGTTTTCGCCCTGGGTTTGGCATGGAGACTGCACTTGTGGCCTTGTTCGATGACCTATGCCGTGAATTGGATCAGGGCAGATCATCAATTTTGATCTTATTGGATCTGGGTGGAGCTGGGTGGGGGTCAAGGAGCACCCCCAGACTACGAACCTGAGTGGTCAGAGGGGGGAAGACCCTGCCGATGATGGGAGCCAGCACCCCCTCAGCCCTACTCACCAACATCACCTCTGTCTTGTCAGGATTCAGCCTCAGATGGCTCATCCTCATCCAGTCCCCCACAGCTGCCAAGCACCAGGTAAGCACCGAGACTGCCGGGCCTGGGTCTCCAGAAAACGAGAGGTAAAGTTGTGTATAATCGGCGTACCGATGACATTGCACGCTGAATTCTCTCATGACCTCACCCAAGGGTTGCATATACACATTGAACAGGAGAGGAGACAGAATAGAACCCTGTGGGACTCCACACGTGAGATTCTGGGGAGATTACGTACATTCCCCGAGAACCATCCTCTGAGTTCTCCCTGCCAGGAATGAGCAGAACCATTCAAGAACAATTCCACTCACCCCGGCCTGGTCCTGCAGCCTTGTCACCAACATCTCATGATCAATGGTATCAAATGCCATCAGGTGGTAGCTGTGGCAAGGGGAGCATTTCGCCAATTACAACTAGTGTGATGACTGCGGCTGTATGTCTCATGCTCGGATCTGGCCACCATCATCCATACTTTCATTACCTCTTGAATGGACTACTGTAACACACTCTACGTGGGGCTACCCATGATGACTGTCTGGAGGTTGCAGCTGGTGCAGAACGCGGCGGCCCGCCTCCTAATGGGGACGGGCCACCGTGAGCACATTACACCTGTGCTCCGTAGTCTGCACAGGCTGCCTATTGTCTTCCGGGCCGAATTCAAGGTGTTGGTTATGACCTATAACGCCCTAAACAGCTTGGGTCCTGCTTACCTGCAAGACTGCCTCAGGCCTCAGGTCATTTCACGGCCCTTGCAGTCAGCCGGGGGCACCTGACTCAAAGTCCCCCGGGTATGCTGGGTGGAGATGGTGGAGAGGGCATTCTCAGTGGCTGCACCTTGGCTGTGGAACTTCCTCCCATTGGAGGCCCGTCTGTCCCCAGACCTCCCCTCTTTCTGTAGATGTTGTAAGACCTGGTTGGTCCATCGGGCCTTTGGGGGGTGGGTGGGTAGAGTGGGGGGAATGAGTTATATTTGCCTTAGCTGCTGCTGAATTTTTATGATGTCTATTTTAGATATTGTAGTATTTTAGATTTTTTTTGTGTTTTTATGTTGTGCGTCACCCCAAGCTGCCAGTGTGCAGGAGTGTGTGGGATATAAATTTTTGTATAAATAAATAAATTAATTCCTTTTCTAATCAGCCTTAACATTCTCTTTACCCTTTTGACTGCAGCCATGCATTGAGCTGATGTGAGTATCACTCCAAGATATCTTTCCTGAGTGGTAGCAAATATATAGTTTAGAAGGAGTCAGGACTCTGCCCTCTCTGATCCATCCAGAAAGAGAATGTTGGTGACAGATTCTGTAATTCTTAATATTTAGTAGTAGTAGTATTCTTAATATGGTACAGAAACACTGTGTTTTAGAGAATGTTAAAATTTTTATTGGGGCTATTCTTATATGCCTGTGCTTTACATACTAAGACTTTACATACCCATTAATTTCAATGAGATCTGTGCAATCTCAGAACCCCTGGGGCTGAACATGGCTATCCCTGCTCGGCTTGCTTAGACAAGGCATTTCTCAGTGTTTTCTCCTTCTCCCCTCTCCCTCACATTGTTTGGAGCCAAACCCACCAGTTTTATGATTGGTCCCAGCCTGCTTAGAAGGAGGACTGAGACCGTATGGACCCCTTTGCTGTAGGTCTTCTGGCTCACTCTCTGGTATTGTGGTCAGTGGCGTAGCAAGGCTGTCATGGGCCTGGGCTCATGTCCCAGTCATGGGCCCCCCTATGGAGAAAGTGTCCCCAGAGGTGGGGGGAGGGAAGACCTCCAGATCCAGGAGGCAGGACTTCCCCATGAAAGCTCCCAGCAGCCATATGGAGCAGTAGCAATCTTGCCACAAAGGTAGGGGGGGGCAGCACTTCACCCCCCACTCTTAACTTGGTGGAGTTGTTTGCAAGTGTCCAAAGTACCAGTGGGAAATTTTCAGAGTGCGCAGGGGTGAAATACTGACTCCGCTCCTTCCACTGCTCAGAGCAGCTTTTAAAACCGTACTATGACAGTTCACATTACACTGAATTGTGTGCACTAGGTGCATTCACACCAACCCGGAAGTGCACGTTACTTTAAATCGCACGATGCCACCACCGCTACTGTGTGAATTAAGCGCAGCCTATGTCTTAAAATTGTTTGTTCTTTTGGATCAGTTCAGTGATGACTCTGATGAATGTGGTGCCAAGAAAGCTATTTTATTAAATACAAAACATAAAGATAAAAGGACATGTCTCACATTCCTTTCTGCAGGCCGGGGAACCACAACAACGGCTGCGAGATGATCCTCACATAGGCCCCAGGTTCTGCTACACCCCTCAGCACATCTGCAAAGTGGCCAGCAGTGAAGTGCCAAAGTAGGTTTCTGGTTTCTCTGTCTTTATACTATTTCAGCTGTGCAAACCCACTATGCAAACACTATGCATGTGCTAACAATTAACCATTGCAGATGTGCTTCCTCCTGGCCTGAGTCATTCAACTCCCAATTAAGAAACCTTTCTCTTAGCATCAGGCTCGACTCTACTGATAAAAAAGCTTCTCATAACATTACAGTTCTAGCTCGCCTTGGTATTCTACACAACAAGTATTATGGGATGTACAACAAATATTATGGGATGGAATACAACATAAGCTGCCAAAAAGGCATGTGTACAGCTCATGACAAACAAGATGGATTCAGAAGCAAGAGCAGGCCAAATAAGATATATAAGTGCCCACTAACTGGCTCCACTGGTGTACAATGGATCTTCTGCATCTTTCACTACACTCTATGGTTACATTCATTCAACTACCCCACCCTTCCCATGAAGGCTCAGAGTGACTCACAAAAATATAAAAACAAAATGTATATATAAACGGCTTTAAACCCTGCCCACCAACCCTCTCCCTAACCCTGCACCGATCCTGTCAACTCTATCTCTAAACAAAAAGGTCTTATATCTCTTCCAAAAGGAGAGCAAGCTTGGTTTTAGGTGGATTTCCCAAGTGGAGAGAGTTTCATAATTGTGGAGCAGCCACCGAGAATACCTCTCTGTGCGCCCACATTGTATGAACCTCACGGGCAGTTGGTATTTGCAAAAGCAACCCCCTCAGCTGACCTCAGAGGTCGTGATGGAGGAAGAGGCAGACTTTCAGATACCTGGGGCCCAAGCTGTTTAGGGCTTTAAAGTTCAAAACCAGCACCTTGAATCATGCCTGGAAAGCTATTGGCAGCCAGTGCTGACTAGAGCACGGGTATAATGTGCTCCCGGTGACCCACCCCTGGCAGAAGGTGGACCGCCATGTTGAGCACCAACTGCAGCTTGGAAACAGTCATCAAGGGCAGCCCCATGTAAAGTGCATTGAAATAGCCTTCAATGCACTTTAGTAGTAGTAGTAATACTACTACTACTAAATATTAAGAAATAGCCTAGCCTCGAGGTTACCATGGCATGGATGACAGTGGCCAGGTCCAAATCTGATAGAAAAGGTTGCAGCCTTCTCACCAACAGGAGTCGGTTCAATAAAAGACATCTGAACTACTTGGATTCATCTCTGAGAATCAAACCACTTCCATGTAAGTGCACTCCCACCTCCCTGTTCCTTTTAACTGCAATGAATTCAATCGCTAGCTGTCTCCTTTCCCCAACAGAGATTGTTCCTGGCAAACAAGGGAGACAAAACTGGAATTCAGGTTGTGTGGAAGCATATTTGCTAATCTATAATAAATGCCTCCCATTTCACACAGGCTGCGATTCCATATACCATGACATTTGCAACCTCACGCACCTTTCAGAAACATCTCAGCAGATCAACATACCTGCTTTCCCCCCTCCTCCGTTATTTGCTCATGCAGTCACAGTCTTGGTCGCCAGCCTATCTCTTGTGTTGTGCACTTTTATTTATTTGATTTTTGAATAGTTCTGTGTATTGTGCTCATTGAATGCTGATGTGGTTAACCCTTCACGCTCCACATTAAGCTAAGCAAACATTTTATAAAGGTCACTGTCATTCTGATCTAAGGCATTTATACTGGCTTTTAAATTGCTTTGGAAGAAGTTTTAGATGACGAGACCTTGCATCTCACACTGAAATGAATTAAGGTTGTAGATGCTCAGCAGGTGCTAAGGATCTCTCAGAATGTAGCCCTTTGACCCCTTTTCAAACACGTAGACACCATGTTGAAAAGAATTGGGGCCTAGGGGTGGGCAATCAAGATGACTGCCCTTGGTACAGAGAAAACCAGGGCTCCAAATCTTCTGGATGCTCCTGAATGTTCAACATTCTACTAGGACTGGACTAAATCCTGTGTAGCATAGAACTGAAGCTTGATGCCCCTTTCAAAATGTTAATGGAAGAGATACCTCCACTGGCTTCCAACCAAGACTGATTTTGGCTCAAGCCAGTTACCCAATATTGACAGAATATCCAATCCTTCGGCAGCTTGGCTCATTGCCTAAACCTTACTTCCATATCAGCTTCTCCTCTCCACTTCCTTTTATGTGAAGGTCAAATAGAAAATTATATCCCTGTTATGGAATAGTTTTCAAAAAAAACAATGGAAAAAATCCTATTCTACTACTAATAATTGCTATATCATTACTAGGCACATGCAGCGCTTTACCATCACAGATTTTGGAAACAGGTTCCTGCCCAGTGGGCTTATAATTAAAGGGGAACATAGGGAGAGACTGACACACACATTCACCTGTTTACAAATGGGTAACTGAGTCTGAGACTTGCCCAAGACCACCCAGTGAGTTCATAGCTAGTTCAGGATTTGAACACTGGCTTCCCAGGACCAAATCCAACACTTTATCCCACTACATAGGCTTACTGCTTGTGACCTGCATAAGGCCACCCAGCAAGTTCATGGCTAGGGTGGGATTTGAACCTTGGCTTCTCAGAACCAGGTCCAAGTCCAATACCTTATCTACTACACCACTGGCTCCCATCTTATCACTATATTACTGGTTCTCCATTACAGTCTATAGGTAGGTTTTTAAAAATAATTTCTGTAGAGCTGTAGTGGTGTCTTGGCCCAAGTCTCTGAAGGGTCTGGACGTTTTAAGAGACAAGCTGCTCTCAGTGTACTAGCTGGGACTAATTATTCTCCCTGTGAGCCACTAGGGCTGAGACGAGAGCAGGGCTTCCCATTCCAAAGGGAAATATCGACCTTTCAAGAATGCTTGTGAGTGTCCATCTGTACTTTGTCAATTTCCAGTGATTCCACACTTCTGCCATGTTTGGTCACTTTTGGGGACTTTTCATCACTTTCTGGTACCTTTCATCACTTTCTGGGACTTTTTCATCACTTTCCTGGAATTTTACAACAGTTTTACGGCGGGTTTACAGCATATTTATGGCAACTCCCAACACTTCCCTGCCACTTAGCTGGCAAGTTTTCATCTCCACAGACTCCAGGGGTGTGCATATGGGGCTTGGGACTGGTCCATGGCAGCCATGTTCAACTTGTGAAAAATAACGGAAAGTGGACGAAAACAGTGGGAAAGCCAGTAAGTTTCCATGTTGTATGAAACTTGGTGAATGCCCTCTTTCCAACAGAAGCAGCACTTGCTGAGACTTCTCATTTCAGGCTTAGGAGCCACTGAAGGCAGAGTTAGTCAACTAGGAAAGCAGGGGAACTTTGAGAGAGAGCATGAGGGAATGAAGGGATTTATTTGCAGGTTAGGAAAGGATCTTATAGAGTGGAGTAGGGTCAAGATGTTACAAGAGTAAGAAGTGTGGAGAGTTTACTCTGGCTTAGAGAAGCGAACTTAGAGACCAGGTCTGAGGAAAGACAGATGGTAAGAGATGGAAAGCTGTAGGAGGGAGGGAGGATGGCTTTGGCATGTCTAAGTGTTGTCAGGATCAGTGCCCCAGATTACACAGTCAGTTTTAGGGGATTAGCATATCAGTTTATTATCATGCATCACAGTCCATTAGAATTTTCTTAATGCATACACCGGTCTTCACCACATACAAAGACCTAAACCTGGTCAGGCAGCAGTCCTCTGGCCAGCTTATATATAACTCACAATACAGTTCTTCAGTGGCAACACTTCAGCTTGGTGTCCAGGCAGAGATGTGTTCTTCTTAATGTCCAGAGAGCTTCTGCCTCTCCACTTCCTGGTTCCTCTTCTTATGTAGCCAGGAGTGGGCATCACTTCTACCCACTCTGAAACTCTTAAAAGGGCCAGAGTTCCAGTGTGGCTCAGCTCTGCCACAAGAGCTCTACAGTAAGATATGGAAATGGGACCGTGTTAAGGAGAATGTGGAAAACAAATCAGTGCCTCAGGGTCATACAGGGCCTGAGAAAGTTATCCCTGAAGCAAAGAATCTGCAATTGGCAACTGCTGGCCCAGAAAGGGAGCTTGAAGCAAACCATGCAGGTCATGCCTTAGGTGGAGTGAAAATAAGGCCTAAAGAGGAATGGAAAAACAAACCTAACCATTAAGTTTTTTTGTTTTGTTTTTTCAGTACATATTGAAGGGGAAAAAAATACTGTTTGCTTCATCAACTTAAAAGAACTTCTATTGCTTCATCAACTTAAAAGAACATGGTCTGCAGCCTTTTCTTTGTCCCATCTCAAAGTACATTTTGGACTGGGTTTGTAAACGAGCAGTCCAGGATGTATACCAGAGAGGCTTTGCCAGAAATAGCAACCGTGCTTGTGTGAATGTGGCCATGACTAACCTCACAATAGGAAAACTTTATATTGTTGAGACAGACTGTGTGAGGCTAGGAATCCTTTTAAAATGGAAGAGAGCACAGGGTCTGCATTAAAATTTAAAAAGGAGTAAGAGAAGTGGTTTAAGGCCACTTAGCTTGAGTATACTAGAGTATATTGTCTGCTGTTCATAGAAGTGAAAATTAAATCCTTTAACCAGTATGCAGCCTGCATGATGAAGTTGAATATAAAAACTAGAAGTAAACTTAAGACTATTGATAGCTCTATAACAGGGCAGTGGCTACCTGTTGGAGGATGCCTGATGTAAGGATTTCCAGAGGTCACTACTACTTATCATTTCTATAGTGCTACTAGGCATATGCAGCACTGTACAGGCACAGATTCCTGCCCAGTCGGCTTGCAATCTAAGATGGACAAGGGTGAGGTCAGACAGACACACAATCACATTTTACAGATGGGGAACGGAGGCTGAGGGGTTGCAACTTGCTTAAGATCACCCAGTAAGTTCATGGCTAGGGAAGGATTCAACCCCTGACTTCCCAAGTCCAACGCATTATTCACTACACCACACCAGCTCTCAATACCATTCTCCTACCCGCTTCATTTAGCAGACTGAGAACTGACCTTCCATTGTGTCCCTTTTATTTGAAGGTGCGTTTAACTCGCCACCAAAACAAACATACAATTCACAATTATGTCCACTCTCAGCTCACAATTGTGAGTCCCTTCCAAGAAGAATAATCCTTATTTGGGGTCGCAGTTTCCTCCCTCCAAGGTGAGCCCCTTCATGGACTCCAAGCATCACACAGAGCCTGATTTGTGGCTTCTCACCCTAGCGAGGTCCTTTCTTGTTTCTTCCATGGCAGTCTGCTTAGCAGAGTCTGAAGCGGAGGTAAATAAATTCTCCCACTTCACTCTGCTGAAATTGAAGCTCAGGGACAGATATGGCTAGTTGGCCGACTCACAAGGGCCTACTTCTGCAGGGACATAGGTCCACACCGCACCACACTATCCAACACGCAGAACCACTGCACCACATTACCCAACTTCTGCTAGTCTGGCCTGGCATAAAAGCAGTGGTAGGACATGCATTCATTAACCATAGGTGAAGTGGAAATAAGCCTCCAGAAAAGCATGCTACACTTTTGAATAGCAATGCGGGCAAATATTTAATTTTATTTATTTATTTAATATATTTATATCCTGCCCCTCCTGCAAGCAGCTCAAATATATAAGGATATACCACAAGCTATCTTGATACTGCATAATGACTATCCACATTTACAGAATACTGAGTTCTATAAGGCCAACGCGACCAACTGTAGCTGAGGAGATGGTTCCAAATATCAAGGAATTGTCAGAGTTGGTATTGAAGTTGGGAGGGAGGGAGCAATTAGAAGGATTATCCAGTGCTCCAGTCTATGTAGGGTCCTAACAGGCTACGGGTTTATTCACATGAGTCAGTGGTAAGAGGTTGTTAATCAGGAGGAAGCACAGCTATGGTTCTTTAAACCCTGCATCTATTCAGATGAACACAGCTGCAAGTCTGTCCCTGAAATACCAATGTTTGTTTAGAGAGGTAATAAACACTTCTTTTGCCTCACTAGAAACCTGCTCTGCTCATGTGAAGCAAAAAAGGGTGTAATGTATTAAGGGGTTTTTTGCCCCGATTAGTGACCTGTAAGAGAAAACCTGAAGAGAGGCCAGAGCTACAGAATAAAGGAAAACATAAACTGAATGCAAAAAATAAATAAATGCTGAGTGGTGCGCCACATACAACTTCTTCAAGTGGTGTAATTTAGTTCATGACTCCATTTAATTCTTAGGTATGGGAATTGATTTACAGATTTGTATTAATTATGGATCCCTCTCTCAAATTTTACAGATTTCCAGACTATGGATTCATATTTCTTGATCTCCATAAAGCTCTCTGAAGCAGTGCCACAGGGATGGCATTGGTTTGGCACCACTCCAATGAGCTTGAGGGGGGGGAAGGGAGGCAGACAGAGGGGCTTTGCTGGCCAATTGCCATCCAGTTTTGTATGGCAGTTGGCCAGCAGGGGACACGGATAGCCCCGCTGCAGCCCTGGCTGCCTCTCTGAATCCTGGCTGCCACTGCTTCCCTGCTCCTTTCCTGCGCTCACCTTTTCTGAGCGGTAGTAGGGGGGCAGGAGGCCTGTTCCAGCGTGCAGGACTCACTTGTGGGTTTTCCCCACGCTTGGCTTTTCTGAGTTGGGGGGTGGGAGCGCAAGGAGGCCTTTTCTGGCCAGCAAAGTCTCTTTGCCCGCCTCCCCCTTCTGCCTCCCCCCTAAAGCTCATTGGAGTGGTGCCAAGCTAATTCCAGCCCTGCGGCACTGCTCCAGTGAGCTTTATGGAGATCTGGAAATCCAGAGATATTTAATTGGAACAGGATTTATGGATTAATCCATAACTGCCATTTTTGGGCAGTTATGGATTAATCTGAATCCATAACACCCATCCCTAATAATTATGATAATTGTTAATATAAAATTAGTTCATTACTTTTTAACAGGTATGTAGGAATAATTAGGCCTATTGATCTTTTAGGCTGTAATTCAGTTTGATATTTCCATACCTGATCATTTGAGAACTCAAAGTTGACTGTAGTGACATTGCATGCCGATTCATTCATGAATGCAATAACATACAGTGCAAGTTATCTAGTGTGCAGGCAGCATAGAGGAAGAACGCCCCTCTCCCGCCACACACCCACCTTTTAGCCTTTGTCCAGGGCTCCCATAAGGCTATCATTAGCCTCCAGGAATTGTTTTATCAGTCTATTTAATCAGCCTATCCATCACTGTTCATCCTGATATCTACTGCTTTTGAATGAGTTTCGTGCATTTCTCCATAAAGTTCTGGGTTATGATTTTTCTTCTGCTTAACTGTTGAGAGAAAGCTAAGGTGCAAAGGCAGGAATGGCACTTTGATACAAGGAAAGGATGGGACATCAGGATGATTAGACTCTTTTCAGCTAATGCTACAGCCTTGGATCAGTTTGATAAGAGTGTTCTCATATACATCTTATTCTTATATGAATCTCCATTTTTCCTGAGGAGCATAGATGTCATGGAAGATCAGGAATAAAGGCCATTTTTAAATGGCCCTGCTGAGGAGGGGGGTGTCTGTGGGCATGGCATACATACAGGCATATATGCATCCCCATGCACCACTCACAAGATTGGGCATTTGTACACACACCTTAAAGTGTTGGTCTTTCAATCGTCTGGGTTTACAAGTAAGTTCTGGATGCATTCCCCATCCACCCCCAAGGCAGTTCTTGGATGCATTCTTCACAAAAACAGTGCTCTGAGGCAGCCTAATGTAGCCGCAGCTGTAAACATGACAGGCTGTCATGGAAACCAAGTGACCACAGCTGCCTGGAGCAAAGCAGTTTACCAGGAGAACTTTTTACACACAAACGTTCTGGGAGAAGTTCTACACAGAAGTTCAAAGATCCGGAAGTTTAAGATCTGGGTGAGTGATTTAGACACACAGAAAGTTCAGGATGTAACAGCAAACATGCAGGAGAAATGTGTGTGTAAAAACACCCATTGGGGCAGCAACTGAGAACACCCTCATGCATACCCCCATTGATCAAACAAGAGTAACAGGATATTTATTTACTTATATATCTCAGTGTTTACTCCACCCTTCCCAAATGGCTCAGGGTGGCTAGGGTAGGTCCCACAGGAAAGATGCTGGTGCTAGCACTAGCTACAGAACCACACCATAGCAGGCACTGAAGAAAGGACCAGGCACAATTCCAAATGAAGGATAGTGCCTCACCACTACACAGGTGTGCAAGCCTCCTCAGCCTCAGTGACTGAGTGGGGCCGACTGGACTGGGTGTGGCCAGGCCAGAACTGGGGACAAGAAGAGAAAGGTGAGAGCTCTCAGAAGGGGAATTGTTAGATGAGTGAGTCAGGAGTCAAGGGGATGCTGCCTCAGGCTGAGCTAAGGGGTTGCTAACCTGGTTGCAGGAGGGACTGGCTATGCCTGGCCAGGAGGGTTTGAGCCTGGTGATGGTGCCCCTGAGAGAGATCCTGTGATCTGCTCAAGAGGAGAATGGGCTAAGTCAAGGGATTTTTGTACAGGTATGGAATAAGAGACTGCTTGGTATTACAACAGCCTGACTGGGAGGGACTGTGCCTGGCCAGGCAGCCTATATGTACAGGGGTCCTGAGATTTCTGTATGGACTGTGATGGTGAATTATTGTAAATAAAGGACCGATGAAAGAAGATCCCACGTGGGCTGACTTCCTTGGGGCTGTTGATCCTGTAAAGACTTAATCCCTCCAGGGATTATAGTTACCTTTTATAGCAGAAACCCACAATTCTGATTGACGCTCAACATATCCAGAATTGTGGGTGTCTTGAATTCCATGTCTCTCTTGGACTGGAGCTATTGCTGCTGCAGATACATGGGTAGTGAAAGCCTGCCTGCCTTCAGTGGTGGTAACACCAGCTGGGGGCAGCTGCTGCTGCTCTGGAAATTCTACAGTCTGTTCAGGGCTAGGGATGGAACTGGCAGTGTTGTGGGAGGATGGGAAATAGGCCTCATCTACCCACAGCAAGTGCCAGCTCCAGTACCATCTAAGGAGAGACCAGGACTTCTGCTTCACTTGCTCTGCTCACCTGCAGCATTCCCAATAAAAGTGAAACTCTGGACTCCACTACTCTGGGAATTTTGGAAACCCTCACTCACTATGTCCCTTTTGTGGGACCCAAGAATTCTGAAGAGTGTGGAATTGTGGGGTCTGGATCCATGAACCTTGTCTGCGTTATGCATTACTGAGGTTAAAGCAGTATCAGTTTGGGGCAAGCAATGCCAAATTTGAATCCCGCCAAACAAGAACTCTGTTTTTAGGAGACATGGAAGTAGCACAAGGCCTCCCTGTGCTGGAAATTCTGGCCCAAGAACTTGCCCCTAACCCCAACCCCAAAGGAGCTTGACTGTATTGAGTTGAGTTGAAGCCAGGTCCAAAGTGGCAAAGTCCAACTCAAACCCAGGCCCAAATTTGGGGATTGTGCATTTATTACCCCAGAACTTAACGGTGAGCCCTTTCTCTGTTAGGTGTTTAACGGATAGGAGGCCTCCCTCTAAGCCAGGATTTGGGCCTCCGTCTGGATTGGCAGGTGGAGGTGGTGGCTAAAGCCGCCTTTTGCTGGCTGTATCTGGTACGGGGACTTCGACCTTACCTCTCCAGGCCCGATCTATCCACTGTCGTCCATGCCTTCATCACCTCGAGACTAGACTACAGCAATGCGCTTTACGTGGGGCTTCCCTTGTTTCTGTTTTGGAGGCTGCAGCTAGTGCAGAATGCAGCGGCCCATCTCCTGACGGGGTCGGGGCGGTGTGTGCACATAACACCGGTGCTCCGTGCTGTGCACTGGCTGCCTATAGCGTACTGAGCCAGATTCAAGGTGTTAGTATTGATTTACAAAGCCCTGCATGGCCTGGGCCCCTCTGTGGAACTCCCTCCTGGAGGAGGCTCACCTGGCCCCGGACCTCAAAATCATAAGCCAATGCAACTTCATCCATCAATCTCTTAAAGTAGATTGAAATTATAATGGAAAATATTGCGTCATCCAGTCTAAC
>QEPC01014010.1:1612863-1623317 GCA_003113815.1 Sphenodon punctatus
GGGGGGGGGGGGGCATATAAATATCAATCAATAAATTAAATAAATAAATGCCCTAGAGACAAGGCCTGAGGCAGAACTAACACTGGAATTTGTAAAAGGGAGACTCATGGATGAATTCCAGCGCAGGAAAGAAATCATGCAGGATAATCAGGACCAGGATAAGGAACTGCCCTGAGAATTGCAGATAACAGATTGCACAAGAAGGAAACAAGGGCATGTTTTTGGTACAAGAAAGGACACCTAAAGAAAGAGTGCTCCATATGGAAGGCAGAACAACAAAAGCGATCTCCACAAATACCTATGCAAGGGGCCAAGGCTACAACCAGTGACACAACCACAGAACAGTGGAGTGAATGTTTTAGAGCAACACAGGCCAACTCATCACAGGACTGGTGTGTCGACTCTGGAGCCACGAGCCACATGATCAGCAACAAGAGCTTTTTCACGGTACTGGACCCAAGCAACAAAGAAGAGATATACCTCGCTGATGGAAGCAGCATCACTGCAGAAGATATTGGCGAAGGAATTCTAAGTTGCAACAAGCCACACAGAGGCACATTAACGATACCAGTAAAGGATGTGCTATACGTAACTGGCTTAGAGGGAGGACTCCTATCCGTTAAACGCCTAACAGAGAAAGGGTTCACCATTAAGTTCCAGGGTAATTAATGCACAATCCAAAAGGGGACAAGGGTCCTAGCCAGAGCCTATGCAGATGAGGACCTGTATCGCTTGAATGCAACCAAGAAACAAGCAAAACTCACTGCACACGAGCAACACAAGGACTGTATTCACCTATGGCATTGACACCTGGGTCACAGGCACCAAGAAAGTATAAAGGAACTGCAAAGACAGCAGCTGAAAAAAGAACTGAAAGTAACAGCATGTCCCTTGACCATGAGATGTGAATGCTGTATCAAAGCTAAAGCCACCAGAGCAACGCTCCCCAAGGCAAGCCAGTCAAGAACCTCCAAGTCACTTGACCTCATACACAGCGATGTGTGCGGCCCCATGAAAGTACCCACACCTGGAGGGTGACATTCATAGATGACTATTCAAAAAACTCAGTCACATATCTCATGAAGCATAAGGATGAAGTACTGGAAAAATTAAGGGACTACATAACCATAACAAGCAACAGATTCCAATGCAAGCCGCTCACACTCTGAACTGACAACGGAGGCGAATACACAGGAAAGAGAGTTGAAGACTTCCTGAGAGCCCACAGGATAGAGCACCAGAAGACAGTATCATACATGCCCGAGCAAAATGAGGTAGCTCAAAGAAAGAACAGAACCTTAACAGAAATGATGAGTTGCATGTTGACAGACTCTGGACTGCCAGAAAAATATTGGGGCGAGGCAGTTACAGCGACATATCTACAAAACCAACTCTACTCAAGAACAGCAAGTAAAACCCCATACGAACTCGGTATGGAAAGAAACCTAGGGTGGAACACATCAAAGTTTTTGGATGCAAGGCATACGTGTACATTCCGGAAGAGAAATGCACCAAACTACAAAACCGAGCTGTGGAAGGGATTCTTGTTGGATACAGTGAACGCTCCAAAGGATACTGAATCCTTAACCCATGCACAGACAAAGTAACTATCAGCAACAGCCTAACTTTTGAGGAAAAACCAAACAACAGTGTAATGTCCTTACAAGACTCAGGAGAAGAGCGTCCTGAATCAGGAGGAGAAGAATGTCCTGAACAAATAGTTGAAATCAATACTGAGATGCAGTAACAAACCCAATCACCTGCAGATGTTGAAATCAGAAGATCTACCAGGGAAAATAAAGGCAAACCACTTACCCGCCTGTCCTACAAAGCAAGTACTGACAGACTGTCTGAGTTATCAACATGGGAAGACGTCTTACAAACGTCAGAAGGGGAACACAACAAATGGATAAAGGCAGCTACAGAAGACATGGTAGCAGGTGCCCTGACGAAACCTCTAGCAGGAGAGCGCCACTGAAAGCTAACAAGTAAAATGGGTATAGTAGGATAACTTCTGTCTGTTGAGAAGGGTGTTGGTATATGCAACATCCATAAGTTAAAGTTACTGAATTAAGAATAGTAATTGACTACAAAGCCACCAGATGGCGCTGCTAAGTTTACATGTGGAAGGGAGATGGGGTTTTTGCAGTTGAATTCCTTTGTGTAGCCACTCCTTCTTCCCTTCTCTCTCATTGTGTGAGTCTCAGTCTTCATTTTGTCTGCTTACTAGTTAGATGCAACTAAGGATCTGTGCGTGGAAAGCTTAAGTAAAGTTCTGTTTTTAAACCTTTAGCTGCATTTGTCCTTACTGATTGCGAATCAGTTATTACTCTGCAACAGTGCTCTGGTTCCTTTTGGGGATGGGTCACCAGGAGCGCATGACACCAGTGCTCCAGAGTCTGCACTGTCTACGTATAGCTCACTGGGCACAATTCAAGGTGCTGATTTTGACCTTAAAACCCTAAATGACCTGGGCTCCACATGTCTGAAAGATTGCGTGTCCTGCTATACTCTTGTGCAACCCCTGCAGTTGACTGGGAGCACCTTCCTGCGGGTTCCATCTGTTTCTCTTGTCCATGGGATGGGGTACGCAGGGGGGCATTTTTGGCTGCTTCCCCAGTTCTGTGGAACTTCCTTCCCCCAGAGGTGCACTTGAGCCCAAGTTTGAACATCTTCTGGAGGTAGTGTAAATAATTTCTGTTTGATAAGGTATTTGACAGGCGGGCATAGGGACTGGGGTTGTTTGGGAGGTTATATGTGGTTGTGGGGAGGGGTTAGGGAAAGTTTTCAGAGGGGAAGTTTTAGGGGTAGGGTTCCTGGGGAGGGAATTGGGTTTTTAAAATATGTTTTAGGGGGTGTGTCAATTGTAAGTTGCCCTGAACCATTATGGGAAGGGCGGTATATAAGTTTAAATAAATAAGTACAGCAGTAGGTAGGGTTCCAGAAGAGAGAGATGGTAAAGAGACAAGGCAGAGAAGTCTAGGAGAAGCAGGCCAAGGGAAGTAGGGAAACAGGCATCTGAAACATGCAGGATCTGGGGCAACTGCACGTTGAACAGCCTTCAGTAACCTCTTCCTTCTCTCTTATAGTGGCTGCGGGCAGGCTCAGTGTAGCAGGGAGCAGGTTATTTGGACACTAGCCCTTTAAGTGAGTAGGACCAAGAAAAGTGGAGTAGGTGCTATGTGAGTGAGGATCAGGTCTGGAGGCCTCACACCTGTGTTTAGGCATGGCTAGGCCAGCTGAAAACCTAGAAAGCCTTAGTTGAGCTTAGTAGAGGTCAGAGTGAGATCTCCAGTGGGAGAGGTCTGTGAGAACAGAGGCTCTGGTGAGACTGTACCCAGCACAATGGGGGTAAGACTGGATACATCTGAGGGGGCCTAAGAAGGTATGGACTTTACTTTAAACTGAGAGTATGCTTACCTGGCAAAGAGTGAAGCACTGTTATATATTAAAGATGCTCTGGAGTGAATTCCCTGCCTGCACTTGGGTAATTGGGAGCTGGATCCCATGGGCACTTACCTGGACCAGATCTGATTTGACCAATCAGATGGTGAGATGCGGTCCAGGAAGTTCATAAGGCTTGGCTGGGTGTGACAGGATGAACTCACCAGTGCAGTGGGACTCACTTGGTGAGTAGATACAGAAGCTTGAGAACAGGTGTTAGAACCCTGCTGTGAGACAATCTGTCCTTCTGAAGAACTCCCCCCACCCCCCTCAATTTCAAAGAAATTGTGACGGCTCCCTCAATTGATGGGATCTGTCCTCCACTAACTTCCCAGGTGCGGAACCTGGGGGTGCTCCTTGATGTGGAGCTCCACCTGGATCTCCAGGTGGAGGCTGTGACGAGGAATGCCTTCCACCAGTTACATCTGGTGCAGCAGCTTTGGCCGCTGATTTTTGTTCCGGACCTGGCCACGATCATCCATGCTTTTATTACCTCTTGGTTAGATTACTGTAACACGCTCTACGTGGAGCTACCTATGGTGACGGTTCGGAAGCTGCAGCTGGTGCAGAATGTGGCAGCCCGGCTCTTGGTGGGGCTGGGTCACCGGGAGCATATTACACCGGTGCTCCGATCTCTGCACTGGCTGCCAATAGTCTTCTGGGCTTAATTCAAAGTGTTGGTTTTGACCTATAAAGCCTTACACAGCCTGGGCCCTGCCTACTTGTAAGATAGCCTCTCTGCCCAGGTTCAAGACCGACCCCTGAGGTCATCCGGGGCCACTGTGCTGGAGGTCCCTCGGGTTTCCCAGGGGGCCACATGGGATAGGGTGTTCTCAGTGGCTACGCCATGCCTCTGGAATTCCCTCCCGGTGGGGGCCCATCTGGACCCAGACCTCCTGACCTTTCGCAGGAATTGTAAGACCTGGCTGTTGCATCAGGTGTTTGGTGAGGGAGAGGGGTAATGGGTTGAATGGGGGTGGGGATTGGGGAGGGTGGAGGGGGGGTTCTTTTTTTTCTTTCTGTAGTTGTTATATTGGGGATATATTTTAATTCATTTTACTGTATTATTATTATTATTAACAAACATTTATATTGTTTTAGCTACCCCGGGCTGCCTGTGGCAGGAGGGACAGGATAAAATGTTTGTAAACAAATAAATAAATAAATAAAATGAAATTCACTTTGGAATAATCTACCCACTCCATTGTGTTCTGCCTTTGAGGGCATTTTCACACAAGACACTCTCCACCCACTACCCAACCACAACGATGCATGTTTCAGGGCTTCTGTGTTGCCCTATGGGTGCCCTGTAATATGTATAGTGGATGGGTGGTGGTTTGAGAGTGTCTTGTGTGAAAATGCCCCCAGTCACCCAGCCCCAGCTCTGTGGAAATCTATACAGTGTTCTTACCTACTTGGGGGGGGGGGGAGGAGATAACAACTTTGAAGCATTTATCTATGGGGATAGTTAATCACTTTACTCAAAACAGCATCATTTAGCATCCAAGTGTGTTGCTTTCCTTGACAGAATAGTTCAAGTACCTGTGTGTGCCTGGCTGTCTTTAATAAAAAATAAATAAATAAAATAAAATAAAAAAAGGTAGGAAGGAGGAAAAAAAACACTACAGTTTTAAAAGTCACAGGGCCAACAATTTTCTTTTCTCAGCCTCTAAGTGTAGGTACATAACTGAAAGCAATTCCTTCCTCAGATTTGGCACAAAATGAGCTGATTTAATTTGTTCCTATTGCCACTTGCCACAGGCAAGGTGCAAAATTGAGAAAAGGGAACATGTTGTACCTGGAATGGGAGGATATATTTAAATAAGAGACAGTCCCCTAATTTTCTCACAACTGGCATAATTCCAAGCCGGTATTATCTCAAAGATTGGAAGTTATCATGGTTTGTTGCTTCTTATGCTCTTCAAAAAAATAAAAAATAAAATCTCTCCATCTAAATGCAAATTTCATTTTTTTTGCTTTTTGTTTTTGCTCAAGGGCTGCCAAACTCTGGTTGCCTGGGAAACGTCAGTACAATTAAAATTTAAATTCTAAAACTGTCAAGCTCTATTGGGGAAGGAAAGTGTTTTAGGAGCCCCGGTGCAACAGTGATCGGTGAATCTTGTCTGGTGGAGCAAACCTGTAAATGAATCGTGTAAAGAGAAGTGCTTCTGTTTGATGGCATCTTGTCTCCCACTCTCCATGCACATGCCTTACAGAATACCTGCTTTCACACTTGACTGTAAAGTCAAATGATCTAGGGACACAAGATGGTCAAATTCGACAAGAAAATTAAGACAACCCTACTCACTTGACTGAGCATGTACAGTCCTGAGCCTTGAGTTTGAATAATGCCTTTCATACAGTAAAGCAAAAATGACATTATAGTAGGTGTACCAAAACAAAACAAAAAACCCCCCACAGACCAACCAGGGCTGCTGGAGCCTGTGGTAGGAGAGAGGGTGGACGGCCTCCCAATTTTACTAGTAAGTAAGTAATATTTATGAAGCAAGACCGATGGTCATAGCGAACAAAGATAATAATGCAAAGAAAGTAAAGTAAAATAAATTATACAATCGATACAAATATACGAAACCCAAGTAATAAAGCAATTACACAATAACACAAAATAAAATAAAATAAAACAGCTAATACTCCCCCAAAAGGGCCTAAACACAGACCCTTCTGAAGATAGCAAATCGGCCCTAAACAGATTATCGAAATTATCAAGATGTCATGATTCGTTCTCAATCGGGAGCTTAAAGTCCATAAACGGTTGGTGGAGTGAAAAAGTCTTAATCAGAAACTTAATAACACTGGCAGAGACTTCAAAGTCCAAATCAACCAGTGCTAAGTCCAAAAGAGCCAAGTCAGTTCTGCCTCAATATTTGCTGGTAAATGAGCCTAAAAGCTCCAACCTTAGCTTACCATAAAGATGACATTTGAAGAGAACGTGTTCTGACGTTTCAACCTCCTGCTGGTCAAAAGGACATAAATGTTGATCTTACCAAAACGACTCTCCAGCAACTTGGTAGGAAGATCATTAAATCTAGCAGCCATTTGCCCTGAAAAGAGGAAAAAGATGACAAATATGAAGCCAGAGTTCCCTTCTCCAAGATCAAAGCTAAATATTCATTCATGTGGGGAGAACATCTAATCCTAGCTATTTCAGACTGTCTATCAATATCCTGCCATCTAATTATAATCTCCGCCTGTGCCACCCGTATGTCTTTGGCAAGCAAATACTCATGGGACAGACCCACTTCGACCAAATGGGCCTCCACCTTGGAGCACCAACAACTCTTAAATGAGTCTTCATTCATTAATGGTAACAACCCCTGTGCACCAGGTCTGACAGTTTTGTTCCAAAATTTATGGACCAGGGCCCAAGCACTAAAAAACCACCTACGTTGGCCCAATTTGAGTCTAATAGCAGCCCCGGGAGTACCACCTGGAGCCCTAATCAAGGCCTGATAGATCTTTGAAGGAATCAAATCCATATTTGAGGAAATAAGCGGATCCCATAGTTCAGCTCCAAAAAGGAACTGGGCTCTTGTTTTACAGTTAAAAACATCACAGGCCATCTTAAAAGCAATTCTACCTGAAATTTCAAAAAGTAAAGTGGATCTTTAGCTACAGACTCAGCCCTGCTGAGATGTTCCTTCCACGAACCTGAGGATTGGAAGAACAGGCCACGGTATTTAAATAGCTTTACCTGCTCTATTTGGATCCCCTCTACATACCTCTTCTTCTGGGATTTGTCAAAAACCATAACCTTGGATTTTGAATAGTTAATTCCCAGTCTATTATCCTTACACTATTGGGAGAAAGCCATAAGCTGCCTTTTAAGGCCAACACAGGTCTGGGACAAAAGCACCAAGTCGTCTGCATAAAGCAAACAACCTATGTGCTGAGATGCCAGTCTAGGGGGGGGCGGGGGGGGGAAGGCAGTTGGGCCATGTGCAGAATAACATCATTAATGAACAAATTAAACACAGCCTTGTCTTACTCCCCTAGACACCTCCACTTCCTCAGTTATGTGGCCGCTAGAACTTATTTTCATGGCTAGCTTGGGGTTGGAATATAATCTCTGCATGAGAAAGAGTAATCTCTTGTCCATTGATGTTCATCCCAGTTTATGCCATAATAGATCATGACAGACTGAGTCAAATGCAGATCTAAGGTCAAGAAAGTCTACATAAAAGCGACCATTAACAGACCTATATTTCTCAGTCAAATGGATCAGAATCAGGCAATGTTCTGTAATTGCTCTTCCCCTCTGAAAGCTCACCTGTTCTGGATAGATGAACCTAGATTCCTCTATCCAGGAAATTAATTTAGCAAGCAAAAATTTGGCATAAACCTTACTGATTATACTTAAAAGGCTAATCAGGCAGTAGTTAGATGGGTCAGAGCAAGGGCCCTTTTTATAAATGGGAATTATCACAACCCAACTCCATTTAGAAGGCATACCGCCAGAAGAATTAATGGCAGAAAAAAGAGCAGTAAGCAAAGGGACCCACCAATCCCTATAATGTTTAACATATTCGATAAAAATTAGATCCCTCCCCGGGGTCCTGTTGTTCTTAAAGGAGTCCATCAAAAGCTCACTTCTGAGTCACTCACAGGTGACCAGGCGGGAAGTATCTTAGGAACATTTCCCACACTACTGGACAAATTAGCTAAATCCAATTCAGAATATAACTCCTTAAAATGCTTAAGCCAATCCTGGACAGTAATGGATGAAGTCATCCTAATCTTTCTGCCGTTAAAGCCTAATTCACCGGCTTCCAAAATTGTCTGGAGTCCCCAGTCTTAGCAGCCCCCAGTACAAATCTCCATCTGTGCTCAAAGTAATTCTGGTTTTTGCATTTAATAATCCCCTTATACTCTTTCTTGGCCTGGAAATACTGCGGAGGTAAGCGGGGTAACTGACCCTGATGATAGGCTTTATAAATGGCACAAATATCCCTCTTAGCCCTATGGCAATCACTATCAAACCAAAACTGATTCAAAAAAGATTGGCACTGCTGATTTTCGGACAGAGCATAAGCTGCAAAAAACTGCTGAAGTTGGCAACTAAGTTGGTCAAAGACCTTAATAACCACCTGATCAGGAGAACAATTCAGTATAGTGAATCTAAACTCCCTAAGGTTCTCCTCACTCAACCAAGCCTCTATAAAGGAAGGCACAATACTGTCCCATCGGACTGAGCAATGCTTCTCCAGGTGACTATAGGAGGAATCAGATAACAAAACTGGACCAATAGCCAGGTCCAGACCCCTAAATTTCAAAGCCAGATCAAGTGGTAAGTAGTCACTACATTGAGAGCAACCGAACGAAAAATCAGACAGTAGCGCCAAAGCACTGAAGGAAGCCACCGCATAATCAATAGTACTTGATCCATTAGGGCCGAAATAGGTAAATTCCCCCATCAAGTCATTTAGACATGAGCCATTTAAAATGCAAAGATCAAGACTAGCTGCCAGGTTAGCTAACTTAATTCCTGCAGTATTAATAACAGCATCCTTAGACTGTCTAGAGCATAAGGGAGCTGGGGGAATAGAATCAGACAAAACACAATAGGGAAGCAGATCCTCATCACTTTTGCCAAGTCTAGCATTAAAGTCCCCAATCAAAATAAAAAAACTGCCTGGAAAGTTGATTGAAATATCTTCTAATATAGACTCAAGGGTTACCCATACCGAAGGGTCATAGTTCTTTGTGTTCACAGGAGGGACATAAATATTCAAAACAACCAATGAGAAACCGGCCCCAGTTGGGCCAAACCCATTGCAAACTCATAGCCTTCTTTATTTGAACCTGACAAACCTTCCTAACTAGACAGGCCAAACCCCCACGTGGACGACCCCTGGCAGCAAAAGTAACAGCTGGAAGGGAAAAGACTAAAAAATTCCCAAACTCCAAAGACAACTCCAAAGGCAAACAAGCCCAAGTTTCTTGGAGCAATATCATGTGAAAGTTCTTAATATAATCAGTAAAATCAACATTTCTAACATGAAATGCCCAACCAGCTATGTTCCAGGAGCATATCTTAAAGATACCTGAATCATGACACCCCAAATTTCATAACCTAACCTAACATCAGAAACTGAGGAGGACACCTTATTAGAATCATCTTCCTGCCGAGTAGATAACAAATGAATAACCTCAGATTGCACTTGAGCAGTAAGAGGCATGGAAATAGGAAGCTGCTGAGAACCGGCCACAGAAGAAACCAAAGAGGACTGGATAGGTACTGAGGCGTCGCCACTCAGAGGCATATCTATAATAAGGGAGCTATCTTGGGCAATTGGCACCTCTAGTTCCATATTAGTCTCAGCATGGACTGCTACTGAGGAGTCTAAATCCATAGCAAGATGAAACAATCTGGTGTGAATCAGGGGCGACTGGTGGGTTTTGAGTTTGGAGGGGCAGTAAGGCTGGCCGGCCAGTGAGTCGGTGCGCGAAGCCAGGGGGACGGTAGGCCAGTGGCATGGCATAACGCAGCAGCAAGGAGTTCCCATGGTTAACATTGGATGGAAGAAAACACAATCTACATGCACATCAAGCTTAAAATAAATAATGTATAAACCCCAAACACAGGGAAACACTGGCAAAACACTGACAAAACACAGCAGCAAGGAGTTCCCAGGTTTAACATTGGAAAACACAGTCTATATGCGCATCAAGCTTAAAACAAATAATGTATAAACCCCAAACACAGGGAAACACAGAAAACATTGGCAAAACACTGGCACAACACAGCAGCAAGGAGTTCCCAGGGTTAACATTGGAAAACACAGTCTACATGCACATCGAGCTTAAAATAAATAATGTATAAACCCGAAACACAGAAAACACTGGCACAACACAGCAGCAAGGAGTTCCCAGGGTTAACATCGGAAAACACCATCTACATGCACATCAAGCTTAAAATAAATAATGTATAAACCCAAAACACAGGGAAACACAGAACACACTGGCAAAACACAGCAGCAACGAGTTCCCAG
>QEPC01014010.1:1623628-1639463 GCA_003113815.1 Sphenodon punctatus
GGGGTGTGTGGGGGGGAATCCTCCACCCGCACCCCCCCAGGCTGTTTCCCAGTGGGAAACAACCTGGGGGGGCACAGGGTGGGAAACAGCCTGGGGTGTGTGGGGTGCCTTGGGGTGTGTGGGGGGGAATCCTCCACCCGCACCCCCCCAGGCTGTTTCCCAGTGGGAAACAACCTGGGGGGGCACAGGGTGGGAAACAGCCTGGGGTGTGTGGGGTGCCTTGGGGGGTGTGGGGGGGAATCCTCCACCCGCACCCCCCCAGGCTGTTTCCCAGTGGGAAACAACCTGGGGGGGGCGCAGGGTGGGAAACAGCCTGGGGTGTGTGTGTGCGGGAGGAGGATAGGAAGGAATCTTATTTTTACCTGGTGCTGGGAGCGGCAAGGAAGCAACTGCAGCGTGCCGCCGGCAGCCATGTTCTTCTTTGAGCATGTGAGGCAGGGACCAGTGAGCATGCGCACTGATCCCTGCCTCAGGTGCCCGGCCCCAGGCATCTTGCCAGGGCGCTTTCAACAAGTGCCCTGGTGAGAGCTTTCCTTGCGCCCATTGAGTGCAATGGAAGCCCTAGCTCCTCTCTCCACAGCACATCCTATACGTGTTGTGTAGACGGAGGAGCTCAGCCGGGCTGAGCGCTCAGCCGCCCAAACTGCGTTTTCCATTGGAAAACGCAGTTGGGCTTAGCATATTTGAGCCTTCTGGGACCCACTCCTCTGAAGTGGATCCCAGAGGTCAACTGAAACAGCACCGCAGCAGCCTCTGCCTTGCCTTTGCTTCAGAGCGGAGGCTGCTGCAGCGTTGTTGTCAGTTTCAGTGAAACTGACAACAGCACTGCAGCAGCCTCCATTCTGAAGCAAAGGCAAGGCAGAGGCTGCTGCGGCGCTGTGGGAAGTGGCGGCGGCGAGTTTTTTTAAAAAAAATGAGTGGCGGCGCCTGGCGGGCCCTCGGCTCTTGGGGGGGGTCAGTGCCCAAATGCACTGGGAGGCCAGCCGCACCTGGTGTGAATAGGTATGGTCTGTGGACTGGCTCTTGAGCCCTGCCCCGACACTGAAACCTGGGTAGCCTGTTGGGCTGTCCTGGAAGAGGGAAAAAGCCCCTGCATGGGAGAAACATCCTGCTGAGGCACTGACCCTGGCTTGGTAATAGAAGGGAGAAAAGGTTGAGTAAACGAGTCCTTACAAACCTCCCCAACATAAATGCCCCAGGAAAATGATCTGCCTGATCTAGAATCTTATCAGCCAGCCAAGGCGTGCGAAAATATATGATAACTCTTTGCATATTACGTTGGACTGGCGGCACTTGAAAATACCTTATGGACCCATAAGGGACCAGGTCAAAAATAAAAGATAAATGCTGATAAATTACTGGCTTTGAGTCCCATAAAAGGAATAAACCATTAGGTAAAGGATAAATCCTAAAAGCCAGGGTCCCCCTTTCCAACCGCAGATGGGGAGCCCGACTAATGCTACCTCCATCTCTATGGCCAGCCAAGGAATGGTTAGGCAAAGTGGGATTTTCTCATCCTTTGGCAGATCTTGGGGGAGACAAAGGAGCCTGAACGGCACTAGATAGAGCATTAGAGGATCCCTTGACTTCCACCCCTGATCTGCCCACCCTATAGTCTACGATAAAATCAGTAACACTTAACAACGGAACCTTTTGGACTTGCAGCAGGGTAGTGATTTCCTCTAGCTGGATTATCAGCTTTTTAACCAAATCCCCAATAAGGAAACATTGTTTCCCAAACAAATCCCAAGGGGAGGTATCTGACTTGGCAAAGGACAGATCACGATCAGAAAATGTGGAGTCATCACCCCGTGCCAAGAGAGGATCCAGACACGGTAAGATTAGGAGAAGCTACCTGGGTAAACGAAGCCTCTGCATCATGATGCAGATTCACCAGCAAAGGAGGAACACAGTCAAGATTAGGCAATTTATCATCTCCTTTGCCACCCAGGGCTTTTGGCTTGGATAAAATGTAAGAATCTAGCCTCTGCTGCTTGGCTTGGGACTGGCCAACAGATGCTGAAACTGCCTGGCGTCTCCGCTTTCTAGTCATGACTCATCCAGCAGAACACAGCTGCCCTGGATCTAGGCAAAAAACGCCTTCCCTAAACAAAAATGGAAAATAAAAGAGTGAACCCCTTCTCGGGGTTAAACTGTGCCAAGCTAACTGCAGCGGTTTGTGGTTCCAACAGGATAGATGCCGACTCTTCGGCAGAGCTGGCGGCAGCACAGCTGGGTACCAGCTAGGTAAACACCCTTATTTTGTTACTTCATAAACCAAACCAAAGCCAAATTCCATCTGTCGCTCGGCCATCACCTAAGGCTGTGCACACAAGGGCGCACCCTTGTGCGTGCAGTCCTTAGGAGCGACACCCTTTGGTGTGCACCTACAGCACGGCCACAGGCACCAGGTGCTCCTAAATGACTCGCAGGTGGAAGTGGGCAGACTGGGTTCCCCAAGACATCCAGCTGATCGATTAGGCGCTAGCAATTCAGTTCACAAGGAGCACCCAAATCAATGTCCAATCAAACCTGAGAGGCTCCCTCCTGTACACCTCCAAGAGTCAAGGTCCCGTTACTCTTAGTGTGCAGGCAGTGGCATAAACAGCATCCCAGCCACCGGTAGCCGTTCTCCCACACCCTTCCGCACAGACCCCACAGTAATCACAGGTACTAGGTGCTCCTAAATGCCCCGCAGGTGGAAGTGGGCAGGCTGGGTTCCCCAAGTCGTCCAGCTGATCGATTAGGCGCTAGCAATTCAGTTCACAAGAAGCACACAAATCAATGTCCAATCCAACCTGAGAGACTCCCTCCTGTACACCTCCAAAATTCAAGGTCCTATTACTTTTGGTGTGCAGGCAGCGGCATAAACAATGTCCCGGCCACCCGTAGCTGTTCTCCCACGCTATTCCGCACAGACCGCCCCCCAATTTTACTAAAGAAATGTGCACAGTGGTAAAAAGCACTGATGTGGCACACCCTTTTTCATACAATTTCAGTTTTAAAATTCTTGATTTTTTTACATATTTCACAATTGTTGATTTGCCAAGGTGTTTGGGCAAAATAAAGACACTTTCTCAAAATATTATTTTCATTTATTCCTCATAGCTGTTGATACATCCTATAACAAATTGTCCACCATCACTGGATGGCATCATCTGCCAATTGCTTTCTCCGTACAGACTGCTCTATAATACAGGGGAATTTACTCCATTCCTGCGTTAAAACCACATCCCTTAGCTACTCCCTTCAGTACTCTGGACAGCTCCTAGTCTAAGGGTGTTTTCAGACATGATGCTAACCCTAGTTCAATCACACTTGAACATTTCTTATGCATGTTGCAGGGCTGCATAGGGCACCAATACAGCCCTGCAACATGCATAAGAAATGTTAGTGTGGTTAAACTGGGGTTAGCGTCACATCTGAAAACACCCTAACAGTGTTAACAGATGAGATGATAGCCCACACCAGGTGGGTGCCCACCTGTCAGTCTATTAAGTTTTTGCCCCCACCAGCCACATCGCCACCAACACTGGACATGGACCCCCCCACTCAGTAGGGTCTCAGAACATATGGATCCTGCCGTGCGGGTGAATGTGGGATAATGTGTGCCCATGTGTCCCGTCAATTAAGTTACATGTAGCCTACATGCATACAGGTCCACCTGCACCATATAGTCATGGGCAAAAAGCCTAGAGCATTCCAAGGAATGACAGTTTCCTGCCCCTCTTTCCACTCTCACTGGCACCTTAAAAGGTCAATGCATGCTGAAATTTAGACATGCATTGTCCCATCTCCTCCTGGTTTGCAACACGTGCTAATGCTCATTCTTCAGAAAACTTCCACAGTTAATGGTAAGTTAATGCACCTGTGGGAGTGTGGGGGCTGTGTTTACACAGCTGCATGATAAAGGCTTCCATTTATTGCTATCTAATTATGTGGGGTTTTTTATTTGCTGTGTTCACAGGTGGCCAGGAGAGCACTGGGGAGCAGCAGAATTCTCCCCAGAATACAGTGGAGTGTGGGGCGTGTGTGGAGGAAAGCAACTGTGGTGAGATCTCATTGCAGCAACTGCCCAGCAGCAATCTGAGACAGGGGCTCATTTCTGCTTTCCTTTTGGGTGGGAAGGCCTGTCATTAGATCGGGTGGGGAGAGGCACCATGGTGGGACAATGGGCTGGGGGGAGGGGAAGGAACCATGTTGGGATGACAGGCTGGCGGCAGACCCAGTGCAAGGATTTTTGCTGCCCTAGGTGGCCCCAGCTCCTGCTGCCCTGATTTCGCTGTGGAGCTTAGTGTGGCAGCTGCAGCAGCTGAGTCAGAGCCAAGCCAGCCCTTGGTCCCTGTGCTGCAGCCGCCCAAGCAGCCTGAGAAGAAGCTATGGCAGCAGGTTCCATTCCCAGCCAAATCCAAGGATGTGCCTAGCTGTTCGCTAGCCAAGAACCGCTGCAGCGGGAACCCCAGTTCACCCACCTCACTCTCTGGAAAGCAGGGTACAGGGGCTGGGTGCTTGCAGCAGTTGCATGGTGACAAAGACAGGTGACCTGAGAAGAAGGGGATGGCAATGCAGCCTGTGGGGGCCAGGGGCTCGGGGTAGGGTGCTCTGGGGAGCTCAGAGATATTGGTCTGTAGCGCCTCAGTAGAGGTCAAGATGCTCTCACTGGAACTAGGGCTCAGCTTCAGGTAATTCTTGCTTCAGGTAATTCAGCTTCATGGTAACTCTGCCCGGTAATCTTGTTTTTCACAACCATTTCCACCAGTTTGCCCGGCACTGATGCCAGGCTCACTGGTCTGTAGTTTCCAGGATCACCTCTGGAGCGCTTTATGTTGACGTTATATTCGCTATCCTCCAGTCTTTGGGTACAGTGGTACATTTTAGCGATAGGTTACAAATTACCAATAGTAGGTCTTCAATTTCATACTTGAATTTCTTCAGAATCTCCTGGTCCTGATGATTTGTTGCTATTTAGCTTGCCAATTTGCTCTAGAATCTCTTCCATAGTCACATTTACTTGTGATAGTTGTTCTGATTTATCAGCTACAAAAAATAGTTCCAACATAGATATTGTCCCAACATCGTCTGCAGTGAAGACTGAAGCAAAGAATTAATTCAGCTTCTGTGCAATGTCCTTATCATCCCTAAATGCTTGTCATCTAATGGCCCAACTGACTCTTAACAGGCTTCTTGCTTCTAATCCCCCTCACTGCCCCCTCAAGCAGAAGGTGAGGTGTCTGAGGTTTGGAGGACCCCTGGCTGTTGAATGTGAGGTCAGTCGTAAATAAATCATCTATTGTCCAGGAGCTGATTCTGGACCAGGTGGCCGATCTCATGCGCATTATGGAGACCTGACTGGACACTGAGTCGGGGCCTATTTTGGCTGACCTTGTTCCAGCTGAGGCCTCTGTGCAGCATCAGCCAAGGCTGGAGAGGTGGGGCTGTGTAGCCATTATTCTCAGGGAGTCATGGTCTGTTAGGAGGTACCTGGTGCAAACTCCACCAGGTATTGAGTACCTCCAACTTGCGATTGATTTGGCCGGAGACAGATTAGGGATGCTGTAGATACCAGGCATCACCATCTTCCTGTGTGGCAGCATCCCTGCACGATCTAGCAGAGCTGGTGTCAGAGGTGGTTTTGCTTGCAGTCCTTAAGAGTGGTGGTCTTGGGAGACTTCAACATGCACACTGACAACAGACTTCACGGTGCAGAGCATGAGTTCATGGCTGCCATGGCAACCAGGGGCCTGTCTCAGATAGTGGTTGGCCTGACACATGTGGGGGTGGTACACACTGGATTTGGTGTTTTGCAGTAACCTTGAGGCGGGGGATCCATTGGTAGGGGTGTGCACCAGGCCCCCATTTTTCGTTTTCGTTATTCAAAAATGTAATTTTCATTATCGTTATTAACAACAATGTCATTATTGTTTTTGTTGTTTTCGTTATCGTTATTGTTTTATTTATCATTTTTGGTATCATTGGTATCGTTTTCATTATCGGTATTGTTTTTGTTATTGGTATTGATATTTATTATCGATATTGTTATCGATATCCATACTGTTTCAAACAAAGATTTTATTTTTGGTATCGGTAACAATATTGATTCCCGTGCACAACTAATATTTATCTAAATCTAAGGGAGACAGGGGAAGGGAAAAGAAAACTATCTATTATCTAATCAATTATGTATATAACTATTCTAATCTAATCTATATGTCTATAATATATATCTATATCTAATCTATACTACCTATCTATATATAATGTGCAGGGAAAGGGAGAAGGTAAAATGTAGGGTATGAGGAAGGAAAGGTACTGATGGTAAAACCTAATAAATAATACAATGAGGGCTAGGGAGGATTTTTTATGTGCAGGCACCACAGTTCTGTGGTGAGGCATAGTTCTCACAGAACGGAGAGAAAAAACCTGTCTGTCCCATTATAAAGGGTTGCAGTGACCTCCTCCAGAGCCCCCCTGATTGGTTGTGGGAGGCAGCAGGCATTGAGCAATCACAGAGTGCCATGAGACTGCTGGGGCCTGCCTGCACTGCTCATTGGCCAGTAATACATCCATCAGATACTGCTGAGCTGCTCACACCTCCCAACACAGGCACAGTTTATTTACTGATTTATTTTATTATTTATTTTTTTAAAATTGTCACCCCGCCCCTCCTGCCACAGTTCAAGAGTTCAACCCTGTTAAGATCCTCTCCACCTTTTCCCTCCAAAACCCAATGGCCACAGCACTAATAATAACAACAATGATAATGACATTGTCGTTTTTGTTGTTGGGTTTTTTGTTATAATTTTTGGTATCTATATCGTTATCTTTATTGATATTGTTATCGTTACTGTTATCGGTATTCTCGGTTGTCATTGTTGTTGTTGTTTATTGCAATAATGAAAATGACATTTTCATTATTGTTGTAGTAAAGAAAACAACATGCACATGCCTATGGTGGGGGATGTTTCTTCAGTTCCCTTGTTATGGATGGATCACTACCTCCTATGGGCCTGTCTCCTGGTGCATGTCTGCCTCCAGAAATGTGTGGGACCTGTTCAGATGGTCCACTTCTGGAGACTTATGGAACCTGAGAGGTTTTGGAATACTCTCAGGGAGATACACTCCAGTCTCGACAGTTGACCTCTCAATGACTTTATTTATATTTATTTATATTAAAATTTTTATGCCGCCCCCCCTCCTGCCTCAGGCATCTCGGGGCGGCTCACAGCATATTAAAAACATTTTAAAACATTAAAACAAACAATAACAATTAAACTAAAAAACAATATAACCCCCCACCCCCCTTATAGCTTGCTGGAACACCTTGTTGACTGAGGCCGTTGATCGGTCTGCTCCTAGGCATCTGCTCCTAGGCATCTGCTCCTGGAGTATTGGAGATACAGGTTCCCATGGTTCACGGAAGATCTGCGTCATCTGAAGCAGGAAGGGCGGCGGTTAGAAAGATGGTGGTGTTGGACCTGTTCTGAAGACAACCGATTGTGGCATAGAGCTAGTTTGAAAGCCTATGCTGTGCTGGCAGCAAAGAAGGGTTTGTTTGCTGCCATCATAGTGTCTGCAAAGTGTCATCCAGCTGAATTTTTCTGGGTGGTGAAGCAGCTGTTCAGTCCGGCCTGCCTTCACCTGGAGCTGGAGTCTTCCAGCACTCGCTGTGAGAAGTTTGATGATTTCACAGACAAAATCACTTGCATTCACCACTGTTTCAACACTGCACTTGATACAGTAGGGGAACTAGAGATAATTAATGCCCTGCCTTGTCCTGTTTTGTGGGATCAATTTCAGCCTGTCATCTGCTGTTGTTGAGGATGTTCTGGGCTCTGTCTGGGTCATGTCTTATGAATTAGATCTGTGCCCATTCTGGCTGCTCAAGACCAGCAGGGAGACATTGAGGACATTGCTGGCTGGGGTAGTCAATGCCTCTCTTCGGTAGGGCAGGGTTCCTGGGTGCCTCAAAGAGGTCATAGTGTGCCCGTTGCTCAAGAAACCATCTCTTGATGTTGACTCCCTTGCCAGCTATCAACCATTCTCTAACATTCCCTTTTTAGGGAAAGTTATTGAAAGGGGTGGTGGCTCGGCAGCTTCAGGCACATCTGGATCGGATCAGTTTTCTGGATCTCTCGCAGTCTGTCTCTCACCTGGGTTATGGCACTGAGACTGAGCTTGTGGCCTCGGTTGATGACCTACACCGTGAATTAGACTGGGGTTATTCGACCCTCTTGGTCTCATTAGATCTGTCATCTGCTTTTGATACCGTTGACCATGAGATGTTGGTGACTCACCTACGGGACTGTGCTGGGGGCGGAAACGTTCTAGAATGGTTCCGCTCTTTTCAGGCCAGAAGGACTCAGCATGTGGTTCTGGGGGACTGTTCTTCATCTCCCTGGGAACTCATGTGTAGTGTCCTACAAGGATCTATTCTGTTCCCTCTTCTGTTCAGCCTTTGGGTGAGGTTGTGAGAGGATTTGGTGGTCGGTGTCATCGGTATGCTGATGACACCCAGCTTTACCTCTCATTTTCAGCTGACCCTGGTCTGGAGGTCTCGTTACTTACCCGGTGTTTGGCAGCTGTGGGGGATTGGATGAGGATGAGCCGTCTGAAGCTGAATCCCGACAAGTTGGAGGTGATGCTGGTGTGGAGGGCCGCGGGTGTGGAGGTCCCAGTCATTAATGGGGTTTGTCCCTCCCTGGTTCCTGAGGTTTGTAGTCTGGGGGTGCTCCTCAGTTCGCAGCTTTGCCTGGATGTCCAGGTGGCAGCTGTGGCGAGGAGTGTCTTTTGCCAGTTACATCTCATATGGTGACTTTGGCCGTATATTTCAGACTCCGACCTGGCCACCATCATCCATGCCTTCATCACCTCAAGACTGGACTACTGTAATGTGCTCTACATGGGTCTACCCTTGGTGATGGTCCAGAGACTGCAGCTGGTGCAGTATGTGGTGGCCGGTCTCCTTACAGAGACGGTGCCGTCAGCATATAACACCTGTGTTTCTCTCACTGCGCTGACTGCCTATAGTCTTCTGGGCTCAATTTAAGGTGTTGGTTCTTTCCTTTAAAGCTCTAAACAGCCTGGACCCAACCTATCTGTGGGACTGCCTCACCCCCCACCACCCCCCGGGTTCTGGATCGACCTCTGTGGTTGCCTGGGAGTGACTTTTTTTAGGTCCCCTGTGTGCAGTGGGGGGTGACGTTGGAAAGGATATTCTTGGTGGTAGCACTGCAGCTGTGGAACTCCCTTCTGGTTGAGGTTTGCTTGTCCCAGATAATTCCTCCTTTAGGTGCCATTGTAAGACCTGGCTGTTTCACCAGGCTTTTAGTGGGAGAGATGGGTAGTGGGAGGGAGGTTGGGTTGGGGATATTGTTTTGGATTCAGATATCTTGTTTGATACTGATTTTATGTTATTATTTATTGTTGTTTTATGTTTTATTGTAAGTCATACTGAGCTGCCAGAGGCAGGAGTGGGTGGGATAGAATTTTTTGTATAAATATAAATGTACTTGAAAATGTTTTAAGTAGTAGTTTTTTCATTTTTGCTATGTGCTCTTCAAATTCCTTCTTGGCTTTTCTTATTAACATTTTACATCTAATTTGACAATACTTACGCTCTTTCCTATACTTGTCATTAGGACTAGCTTTCCATTTTTTAAAGGACACCTTTTTGGCTCTAATAGCCTTCTTCACCTCACTGTTGAGCCATGCAGGCAGACATTTGGTTCTCTTGCTACCTTTTTTAATTTATGGAATACATTTAATCTGGGCTTCCGAGATGGTGTTTTTAAATAGACTCCTTGTTGCAGACATTTAATCCTCGCAGCTGTTCCTTTTAGTTTCCCTCTAACTAGTTCCCTCATTTTTGAATAGTTTCCATTTTTAAAGTTAAATGTTACTGCGGTAGTTTTACTTATCATTCTCCCTTCATAGGTATGATTAATTTCACTATATTATGATCAGTAATGCCATGCGGCTCCACCACTGTTACCCCTTGCACAAGGTCCTGCACTCCACTTAGGACTAGATCCAAAGTAGCTCCTCCTCCCGTTGGTTCCATGATCGTTGCTCCAAGAAGCAGTCATTTATGGCATCTGGAAATTTTTCTTCTGCATCACACCGCAAGGAGACTGTTACCCTCTCTCCTTCTTCTTCTCCCAATAACAGATCAGATTGTGGCCTGAGCCTCTGTTGTAGCTGGTATAAATTGTTCCAAAAACATGACTGTTAGGGGTTGCTCTAATGCCTGTAGACTGTTGAGGGGAGGCTGTCATAAATTAGAGTAGACTCAGAGCTGCTCTTACATGTACTGGAGACTGCTTTGAACCGCCCCAGATGATTCCATGCCTTAACATGTTGTGTCTTTTCTGACAATCCTTTCCAAAAGTGTAGCACAAAATCTACCTTTGCCTGCTTTAAACCCCTGTTGTGTACTATCTAAATAAATACTGTACTCTGTAGCTGTGGCCACTGTCAGAAACAGGATGCTGGGTTCAGCATCTGATCCAGCATAGCACTTCTTAAAATGTGACTGCCTTTGTGTTCATTGGCTGCACATAAGGTGGGACCCTGATCCCTGTTTGTGATCTTTAAACTGTTACAACAATCAAACTAATGATCAAACTAATTTCTCGGGTGTCCACTATGAGGAGGGCATTCTCCATGACTGCGCTGCGGCTGTGGAACTCCCTCCTGTTGGATATCCACTTGGCTGCTGGCCTCCCATCTTTCCACAGACAATGTAAGACCTGGTTGTTCCACCAGGCCTTTCCTGAGGGAGATGGGGTAGGTGGGTTGGGGATGGGGTTTTATATTGTTTTTTAAAATTGTAATCATTGGGTGATTTCAGACATGACGAATCCAAGATTCACCATGCCTGAACCACGCTCAAACGCGACCCGCATTTGACTGTGGTGAACGTCTGTTTGCTACCCGCCAGATGTTCACCACAGTCAAACGTGGGCCGCGTTTACATTCACCACACTTCTGGACCCGAGGACGTGAGCTGGTCCAGAAGTGTGGTGAATGGCCACCACGGCAGGGGTGACTGAATTGTCACATCTGTTCACTCACCCCTGCCGGTGGTGGAATCCATTCCGCCCCTGACCGCGGTGGTGAGTGCGGCCGGATTGGCCATTCTCGCTGCCCTTCAGGTGGGGGGAGGGCCGGTGTGGCATGCAGGGGGCGGGGCCATGTGGCAGCACGCTGCGCTGCGCGGCCCCGCCCCCACCGCGATCTGCGGTACCCTGACAGACGTTACGGCAGGCCTCATTCACCACGGGCCGTGGTTCGCCGGTCCCCGCGGCCCGGGGAGAAACGGCGCACGTCTGTTGGCACGCCCCTTCACCCCGGGCTGTGATACAAACCACCCCACGGCCCGTGGTGAATGGGGCCCACCGTAACATCTGAAATCACCCATTATTGTTTATTTTAATGTTTTAAAATGTTTTTAATATGTTGTGAGCCGCCCCGAGATGCCTGAGGCAGGAGGGGGTGGCATACAAAATTTAAGAGAAATAAAATAAATAAATAAATAAATAAATAGTGAGATTTTAAATCAAACCTTCAATCATCCACATTTCTAGAATCAAACTAGAACCAAATCTTCTCATGGAAATAGTACCAAAATCAGCTCTAGAGTTCTATGCCATTTTAATAGTTTGGTAAATGAATCCAAAATGAAAAGCTTTTCACCCACTTGGGAACAAAGGGTGAAATGTCAAAAACAGTCAAGTGACTTATAGGTGTAAGGAAGAGATTCTAGGTACAAATAACATTTGAAAATGGGACTCGGGTGCCTGTCATTTGAGCATTTGATAGCTTCCCTAAACATCCAATCTCCTAAAGTAACTAACATAGGATTTTTTAAATAAATGGCACATACGTTCCTAAATAATTCAGCCAGAGGTTCCCAAACTATAGGTTATGACCACACATGGATTCACATCATCTGCATCTGATACACCGTTTTATACACTTTGCATGTCTTCATTGCTGTCTGGGGAGTTGGACTATATTTAAGTTTTAAAATGAAGTTATGCAGGCAAACGTTTGACCCTTTTGAAAATCAGTCAATCAATAATTGTCGGCATTTCTAGAATCAACCCGATTTCTAGAACTAACCCTTTCATTTGTTCTGGAGTGGAATGCTACCTGTGTTAGTGTTCTAACTCCATCTTGAATTGAGCTTTTTGGAACACTCTGATATGCTCAGTCTGTTTCCCATACTTTTGTATTTTTCCCTTTATGTGCATAGATGAAGCAGTTTTAACTGCACTAAAGAAGTCATCTAAGAACGTCTCTGTTTGGATTCCTTCCATCTTTTTAGTTTGTTCTGCTCTTCTCCCGTGAAAGCCAGGCACTTTCAATAACACTACAAACACCTTAGAGAGAGACAAACACCTTGACTAGGTAATGAAAAAATATGAGGTTTACTGACACGCCGTCAAATTCTCTAGCATCCTTTTTACCTGACTACATGTCTGTTTCCCCAGCAACTCTACCCTTCTCCTTCCACTTAAAAAATGGAAAGTGCTTATGGATCTGTGCGTTTTCTTATTTATATTCCAGTTATTGTTCATAATTGTCACTCTTAAGCCAATAAAGTGGCCCATAGGGACTCTTTAAGGATGTCTCATGTTGGAAATAACTACATTTCCAGCTCACTTTTGAGAATTCATTCTAAGTGTATTTACTAATTAAGAGAATCACACAGCAGTTCTTCTCAGGCATAACTGTACTGTAAAGTGCTGTCTGTATTCATGACTTGTGTCCTAACTGTACAGCCAGGCTCATTTAGAAAAATGTGGGGCTCCAGTACATCCTAGTAACTGGGGGGCTCCTACTACTCGTCACCCACAGATCCACAGTGAGCCAGTATGGTGTAGTGGATAAGGTGCTGGACATGGTCCTGGGAAGCCAGGTTTCAAATTCTTCCCTAGCCATGAACTCACTGGGTGACTGTGGGCAAGTCACAACCTCTCAGCTGCAGTTCCCCCTCTGTAAAATAGGAATGTGTGTCTGTCTGTCTCTCCCTGTATTTCTCTCACCCGTGTCCATCTTGGATTGTAAGCCCACTGGGCAGGGACCTGTCTTCAAAATCTGTGACTGTAAAGTGCTGCGTACGCCAAGTAGCGCTAAAGAAATGATGAGTAGCAGTACTTCCATCACAACCTTTGAAATCAATTTCTGGAGACCACACCGGTATTTATTTACATATGTTACTTGCAATTATTATTGTACTCCTCATCCTTTAATGTATATTAAGGGTGTGCATGTCATTTTCATTATTACAGTAATGATAATGATAATGAAAATTGTCATTTTCATTATCATTATTGCAATAATGAAAATGACAATAATAATGAAAATAGAAACAAAAATGACATTTTGTTTTTGAAATAAAGGGAAAACACTGAAAAATGTAATTCCAGCTATAACTTTTTTTTTCTTATTCAGTTCTAATGAAACTTGGGGAGGTTGTGCCCCCAATGCAGGGCATTATGTGTACCAAGCTTCAAAAAGATTAGATAAAGGAAACCAATTTAAGAAGCAATTGAATACACATTCATGGCTACATCTTCTTTATCTTCCATTCACTTTGCATGAAACCTCTGGTTATTACGTTGCTCCACAAGCTTAACATGCATGCTAATTTTCAGAAAGATTGGATAAATGGTCCTGATAGTATAAGACATTAACTTGAAAATACATTTTCAGCTGTAACATGTTTATATTCCATCCTGTTTACAGGATATTGGCAGGAATGTATCCTATACCTTCCCTGTCATCTCTGCCAAGCTACAGGTCAGTTTGATAAAGGGATCCAATTTTATAAGCAATTTATGTTGTCCCGTTGAAGACCATTATTCAGATAAATAGTTGCACATGCTGTGCCAGTCAGAAGCAGGCACCTGGCATGGCAGGGGGAGGGAGACTGTAGGAGGGAGTATGTGGAGCAACCCAAAATACTGACAGACACATTCACTGGCCAATTACGGCATACGTCTAGCTTTACAGGACCAATTGGTAGTGGCTTTGAGGCGGGCATAGGGGGCGGCCCTGAGGTGAGCATAGAAGGGACATAACTGGGACTTTAGGGATAGCATCCCCAAAATCAGGAGGCATAGTTTACACATTCAGGCTGGCCAGTTATCATCACAATCACATCCTGTAGCATTGTGACAGAGGACATAAGAGAATCTATATTGGTTTTTTCCTAAACAGATGCTTCTGAGTTTCCAGTAAAAAGTAGGGCAGAGAGGTTGTGATGGTCACAGAACATAATGAGGATATTTGGTTGACATTTCTGCTGGCCAATTGACATCACAAACCGATCTTATATCACAGTGACATGTAAGAGAATCCCTGGCATAGGCTCCTTCGCTGCATATGCTCTGCAGGCATATAAAATTGGAACCCTTTATCACATCTTTCTGATATTTGGCATAGATGATCATGAAAGTGTGATATACAGCCCTGCCAAATTTCATGTACACTGGTTGGACTACAAAGTTGTTAGACAGATATATCTTTATAAGTTAATTGCTTATACCATCAGGACCTTTATGCCAAGTTTCATCTACATTAAATGTGAGAAAAAGAAGTTACACCTAAGACTGTATATGAAGATTTTTGCAAAATAATATAATTCAACTGCTTCTAAGATTGGATTCCTTTATCCACTCTCTTTGTAATTTGGTACACTTAATGCCTTCCATTGAAGGTATAAGCCCTCCAAGATTCAGCCACATATAATGAAAAAACAAAAAAGTTACAGCCGAAAATGTGTTTTTCATTGAAACCAATGGAAAATGAAAGCAAAACCAACATTTCAATATTTATGAAAACAAAACCGACAGATTTAAATAACGGAAATGAAAACGAAAATGACATGGGCCCCTGGTGCACACCTCTAATGTATATCAAGAAAGAAATTCTTGCAGTTGTGTGGGGCCTTCCCAGACGTGTAACTTCCCCTTGTGGGGGACACTTCTCAAATAATACCACCACCACCACCAGTGTGTGTGTGTGTGTGTGTGTGTGTGGTGCAGACTGAGGGCTGGACTCCTCTGCTGGATAAGCTGAGGTGTGTGTGTGTGTGCGTGCGCGTGCGAGTGTGTGCGTGTGCGCACACGCGTGCATGCCCAAGGGCTACTGCGTCTGATCCCTCCCTTCCCCCGAGGCCATGTTGCCAGACTCTGATCCCACTCACATCCGCCCCTGCTGTTGGCTGAGCTTTTCCTCTTCTCATTCTTCTCCACTTTCCTCTACTTTGACTATGTGACAGTGGTGCCCAGCATTGGTGAGGGGGGCTAAGGATGGGAAAGGAGTCTCTGGGATGATGAGCCCCCTTTCCTCCCTCCCTTGTGTCCTAGCTGTGCTTACTGTTGCTGGGTGCCAGTGCCACATAGATGAAGTAGAGGAAGACGGAGGAGAGAGAAGAGGTAGAGTGCAGCCAGCAGTGAGTGCTGCGGCAGCTACCAGGGCCACTTCATCCCCCCAAAGCAGCCTGATCCACCTGCCTTCTGTTGTCACCGGGGCTGCTCACATGTTGGGGAGGAGAGGAGATCTCTTCCACGCTGCTGCTACTGCCACTGCCTGTAATTTGCCTGCTCCCTCAGAGGGAGCAGCTCTAACTAGGCTGCCCAGTTGTTAGGCAGTCCATTTTATGTGAAAAATGAGTGGGGTACAGAAAATTCTACCAAAAAAATAATTATGCCCAGATTCTCCTGAGTTTGGGGGGTCTGGTCCTTCAGTGCTCAATTTGATCCAGAATTTAATATCCATTTTTATATTTGCTGTGGTGCATAAGAGTGTTGCAAAAAAAAAAAAA
>QEPC01014010.1:1669784-1684989 GCA_003113815.1 Sphenodon punctatus
CGCCGCGCCTTTGGAACTCCCTTCCGGAGGAAGCTCGCCTGGCCCCAAGCCTGTTGACATTCCGGTGATGTTGTAAAACCTGGCTGTTTGCCCAGGCCTTGTGGGAGGGTGGGGTGAGGGGTTTTATCTCCCCCATCTAACTTATAACTTTTATTTATATATTGTTAGCCCTGTTTTAAATATTTTAAATATTTTTTTGTACTGAGTGTTTTAAATTGTTTTTATTGTATTTTATTGTTGTAAGCCGCCCTGGGCTGCATGGCAGGAGGGGCGGTATATAAATCTATTAAATAAATAAATAAATAAAAAAATATTAATCAGATTAGTTAACCAGTCAATGCTTTCAGCCCTAATTCTTAGATGTTTTCTAATGCATTGCAACAGGACACATTTGTTTCAGGCCAAACACACACATCCACTTTTTTCTCTCACCCATATTTTGAGTCTCATATTTGAGCACAGAGTAACATACAGGCCCACATTCTGGGTCCGAGAATATCCCTTTTGAGCTGGTACAGAGGCACAGAAGAGCAGCAAAGCAGACTTTCGCCAGCCTCTGAAAGATTCCTTCTGTATACTCAACCCTTTGGGAGCAGTAGGGTTAAGAAGAATCTGGCCAAAGGAAAGAGGGTGTGTGGGGAGGACCCTAAGCTCTGGTGCACTCTTTCCTCACTCTCGCTTAGTTTAGCTCTTGGTGTGATAGAAGACATATTATCCATGCAACTTTGTACAAACATTTTAACAGTTGAAATGTTTTTCTTCCCTTCTCACAAAAATGCAAATAGAACAGCCTATTGCTTGCTGTACTGTGCAAACCATCTGACCAGTCATTTCTTTTTACATGGAGGACCTATCCAAATACTCAGCCAATCTCATTGAGGGAATGAACACTCTGAGCTGGGCTCTCAACCAATTAATTTTTTTTCTTGGTTTACTAAGTGGCTTTTAAAGGTTTAATTAACCAATTAATTAAGTGCTGAAATACTAGAGCCTCAGTACAGTTTGATACCATGCAGTTCCCCCTTTGGGTTACTTTTAAGTTGTTTTCTTTTATTTAAATGTATTTTTTATTTTTTGATATAGTAATTTTAAAAAAAATTGTGGAAAATAGAATAAACAGATTTTTTTTTTTTAATTTTAAAGTTTTAATTTTTTAAAAAAAGGTTTCATGTAGCCCATATACTTAGTCATTAATATGACTGTTTAATCAGTCAATGCGTTCAGCTCTTATTCTTAGATGTTTTCAAATAAGTTAGCATCCAAGTGTAAAAGAGCTGTGGACTCTGGTGGCAAGTACCACAGGGTTAAGAACGGTAGAGGTAGGTTTGTAATGGCAGTACTCTCTGACATAACAGGAACGCTTGCCAAATATCCCTCTACATATAGGATGCTTTTAGATGGAAGGGGATCCAGAGCTGCTTTGGGGGCCTAGGCCTACCCCTGATGCAGCTGCCTGTTCCCAGCTCCGCCTGGGTGTGCAACAGATGGACTGGTAGTGTTCCTAGGTCTCGGTCTGTCCGCATGCTGCCCCCTCCTGCACCATAGCATTGTGTGCGCTCACCTGATGTGCTAGTCTGGAGTCCTTGGCTCTATGGTACTAAATGGGACACGACTGGACTGGCATGGAGTTGCACTGTGGGTCCGCCCAACAGATGGACAACAGTTCCATGTTCAGTCACTGCCGTGGGTTTGACTGGCCCACTCTGTGTGGCATTCTGCTGGATGTTCCAGAATGCTGTTAGTGGAGCGGCAGCCTGCTCCAGGCTGAACATTTGGTGAGCGCCATTTAGACAGACAGATCAACCTGAGGGTGACAAGATCAACACGTCAGCCCCAGAGTTGTAGTCTGTCTGTTTACACCCATAGACATGGTGTCAGTGGCCTGGATTATTTTGTTCTGTTATTGATTGCTGCCTCCATCTGACTTTCAGGGATGTGTCAGGAACCCTTTCTCAGTTTCCTATAGGCTGTCAAATCTCCTCCTTCATTACTCTGCCATTTATACCATTTATACCTCTGCCAGGTACCTTTTCTGATGTGCAGTCTAATTAATTCAGAAAAAACACCAACAATGTAAACTATATTTACACTGGGAGCAAATGCTGTTAAAGGATAAGGAGAAAGTAAAGAAGGAAAAAGCAATGAATTATGTATATCTGGTACTAAACAGTGCAGATCAACGCATCAGAACAAATAACACTGTGACTGGCCCGTCTTCTGTTTTATCACATGGAGTCCCCTTCTGATGATCTTTCCAGACTACTGAACCAGGAGCTGGCAAATACTGAAATGTTTCTGCTAATTAAAACCCTCCTCCGAATATGGAGTTGCATGGTACTCCGAAGTTGTACAAAAAATTCATAAAACATTTTAGCAAACCTGTAACCACTTCATATTCCATGTAGTCTTCAAGGATACTGGGATCAGGTTCCCTAAATGGCGTCCCTGCTCAGCCCCAGTGCAAATCTAGCCCAAAGAGTGCTCTTGCCTAGGCCACTGTTATTGCATTTTAATTATAACACACCTGAATTATTTACTGCTACAGCCACATATGGAGCAAAGCACTTTTGCCTCCTAAGAGCAGCGTTACACCGGCTGATGGAGTGAAACTGTGATTAGCAGCCTAGTGTTTCTGTGTTTGTTGTCAGAGTCCAGCAAACATGGTCATTGTTCTGAAACTGAGCAGCTGGGCTTTTCTCATTTAATGCTGAGGCCTAGCCCTGTGGAGTGCTTGGAATCCTCAGCAGCCAATAAAGTCAGCGGGACTTGAATGCAGTCACTCTGTCAAGACGGAGGCGTCCCCTCGTGCCTCTTCCTGTGACCCATAATGAAGTCTATTGTAGGGAGACCTCTTGTCTTTTATTTTAAGAGAAGTGCTTTGTTTCATCGATTTGCCACATAACTAAGAGAGGGTTGAATCACAGCTTTGCAGAGTAGCACTAAACAACGTAACTGCCAATTAAACCCTGTTTTCAGTGTAGAATTCAGCCTGAAGAAACCTAGGCCAGAGTCCTGACTCTATTGAAGTCCATTGAGAGACTATTGACTCTATTGAGAGCCAGTGTGGTGTAATGGTTAAGAGTTGCAATAATTGGACCAGGAGGTAGGGGGAGGTGGAAGTTAGCCATGAATTCACTTGGTGACCTTGGACCAGTCACAGATCTCTCAGCCTAACCTACCTTACATGGTTGTTGTTAGGATTAAGAGCTGAGTTACTTAGTTGTTCATGTTACAGTTAATAAATTAAAGAATTGTAAACCACCCTGAGCCTAAGAGACAGGGTGGGATTAAAAATTCTAAATAAATAATAATGACAAAACCTGATAAAGCTTTCAAACTCCTCCTAAACCAAATATCCCCAGACTAACAAGACTTGTTCTAAGGTTAGCAAAAGTTTGCTTTTCCTTCTTTATCCCCCCACCCCACCCCTTTCAGTTCCAATCCTCACTCTGGCAAAGACTTCCTTTGTGATCTTGGGAAAGTAACTGCATCTCTCTCTACTATAGCTCCCCATCTGTAAAATGAGGAAAATAGTATATCTTTCTCCCATGCTCTTGCTACCTTGACATTTAAATTAAAGTTCTGAGAGCAAAGTCTGCTGGGGTTCTGTGTAGATCAGAGAATTTGCAAATGATCACAGCCATGGGTCAGCAGTTACCTTTACTGTTTGCTGCTGCTAGGAGCTCTTAGTTAGCCTATTAGCATCTCTGAGAGATGTGGCTCAGAATGTTTTGTTTTCAGTACCCTATTCAGTGTGAATAGATGGACAGGAGACAATTGCTTGCAAGTGCATTACTTTCCGCCTTAATCTTGGAGCCTTGACAGGTCTGAGTTTGTATAATATTACCTTCCAAATGGCACTTTCCATGTGTAATTAGCCTGCCGAGATATCAAAGACTAGCCTGAGAAATCAATGTTATGATTCCCATTTTGCAGACTGAGAAAGGAAGGCACACAAAAGTGAAGGCCAGAATTTTTCAAATTTCCAGTAGTTAATGAGAGGAGGATATGGATGGGTCTCCAGTAGGTAGCAGGGTAGGCTGTACTTTGTTTATTTGAGACCAGTATTTCCAGATGGAGGGAAATTTCCCTTTGTGCAGAGAAATTCCATGTGCAAAGGGAAAAAGGGACATTTCTGGAAAATCCAATTTCAGGGAAATTTTGGGAGGCCACTGGCCAGTGCATAAATTGTGGGATTCCACAGATTTTCTCTTTCTTGCTTGTCATGCACAAGTGTTCTCCCTCAAAGCAGGAGGAACCCTGAGTTTTTCACTCTAGTCTCTATCATGGTGTAGGCTGTGGGCAGTCACTGGATACAGAGAAAGGAAAGATCTACCTTTTCATGTGGATGCTGCGATGGTGGGTTGATCGCTCCTTAGCCCACACTGAATTCTGGAGGCTCATCATCAGACTAAAGGAGTGGGAATGGAAGATCCTTTTTAATATTCATTTTGAGTATGTGTGCACATCTGATTTAATGCGGGCATTTGAGAGGTTGTGCGATGCATTTAACTTGGGTATTTGTTGGCATCTGATGGCATTTTTCTTGGGCATTTGATTGTGCTGGACTTAGGCTGCATTCAGATGTGCGTTTAAATCACACAGCAGCGGTGGTGGCATCGTGCAATTTAAAGCAACGCGCACTTCTGGGTTGGTGTGAATGCACCGAGTGCGCACATTTCAGCGTAACACGAACTGTTGGGAGTACGGTTTTAAAAGCTGCTCCGAGCAGCTTTGAAAACCGCACTCCAACAGTTCGCATTACGCTGAATTGGTGTATTCACACCAACCCGGACGTGTGTGCTGCTTTAAATCGCACAATGCCGCCACTGCTGCTGTGCGATTTAAACGCACATCTGAATGCGCCCTTAATGTGTGAGTATGTGATAGTGTTTGAGTAAAATGAGCCAAATTCAATTTTGGGTAGGGGTTGGGTAGATGTGTTGCCTGATGTTGCTGCCTGGGTGTAACAGGGTGGGGTCCCTGAGCTTGCAGGATCAGTCCCTCAAGAACCCAGGTCCACAAGAGATCTTCTTTCCTAGTATCCTTTATTAATATTTACAGAGGTTCAGTCTATCACTGACAGTTCACATACACAGTCATAGGTGAATGGTAACTGTCAGTGGTGGTGGTGGTGGTGGTGGAGGCACAGGAGTGGGCGCTGGGCAGGGGATCTAGAAAGTTCTACAGAGCTTCTGAAAATCTGGGAGTAGGGGCACGTGCCCCTACATACTGCCCCTACCAGTCGTCTATGTATACAGTCCATATTGTATTGGGTTTAGGGTGCCCCTCACATAGGCTCCCCCTAGCTAGGCTCCTGGAGCCAGGCTTACCCTTCCATCTCCAGAATCCAGCATCTGCTTCGGGCTACCAACCCAGTCACCACCCGTCGTAGAGATCTTTTCCTAGTCCCTCCTGGCTAGTCCCAGTGCCTCCTGTAGGCAGATTCAAGGCAGAATCTGTCCTTTCTCCGGCCTCTTTTGCACTGCCCTTCCCCCCAATCCTGACTGAGCTGTTGACTTAGCCTTTTAGCCTCTGGGCTGGCTCAGTCACACCCAGGATCATCTGGCCTACACTAGCCACTCGGTTGCCTGGCTCTGGAGGATGGCCCAGTTGAAGCATATTAGGGTGTTATTCTGCACTGCCTCAGCATCTATGCTTCCTAGGTTGGTGCTAACCCTCCTTAAAGGTCCAGGCTCCCTCATGCAGCCTGCTCCTGCTACACCACAGTTCCAAGAACATTTAAGTCTCAAAGTGGAGCCACACACTGACAAAAGTTTGGGAACAATTGCCTTAACAATAGGAAATATCCCTGTGGCTGACAGAAACAGCTGAGAGAGGGAGGTCAACACCTTTCTCATTCCCACTCACCTGCTGGAAGGGCTTCTGGCCACAGTTACACCCATGCAGCAAATGTGCAAGCCACATGTCATGAGCAGTGTAAACAATCCACTTCTCCCTACTCCCCATTGATGGGAGGGGCACATTCAAATTTTGCATGCCCCTCCCCCCTGGGGGTGGGCTAAAGCCTTCAGTGTTGTCGCACTCACACAGTTGCTCCACAGCAACGCATGCTCCTGCCTCCCCCCCTCCCTGTCAGGGGCAGAGGCGGCGTAAGAGGGAGCGGGTTTTGCCCCGCCCACCCATCAGAGAGAAGAGGACGCACGGGAGTCAGAAGACGTCGGCGTGGCAAGTCTCGTGATGTGGGACGTGACAGGGCGCCATCTTGTGGAGCGAGCGGTGTGACAGATGCACGTGGAGGATTCCGCGAGAAGGAGCGAAGCGTAGCAGCTCCAAGCAGCCTCTCCCTGCATCCTTGCTCTCCTCTGGCGGTCCAGTACAGCGGACAGTGGGACAAGCAGTGGGAACGCCCTCCCCCTCTCTTCCTACTCAAGGACAAGCACCGGTGGCACCACCAGGGAAAGGCTTGAGGCCGGGACCAGCATGCCCCCGTGCCGATTCAATTGGGAGCTCTCCCAGTGGGTGGGTCATGGGAAAGAAAGGTAGAATGCAGCCACGGGCACCTAAGAAGGCCTCGGCAGACCAAGGGTGCACCCAACACTCCTCAAGTGGGTCAGCGGCTCAGCTGTGTAGGCAGGTTGAGGTAATCCTGGCCTCCTTACAGGAGAGGATGGGTGGGTGCAAAGATGCGCTTTGGGGGTTGGGCGCCCCCGCACCTGGGGGGTCAGAGGACTCGGGTGGGGTAGTCCCCCCCCATTGAGGTAACCCCAGATAGCCCTGGAAGGAGGGTGAAGAAACCCCCCCCACCATGAGGGGATCCCCTGAGCCACGACGGGAGGGGGCCGAGAGCCAACAACAGGCCCCCATTGCCACCCAGCCAACCGGGAGGACCAGGAGGCAAATTCATGTCCCGGCCAGGTATTGGGACAGTGTGGAGAGAGAGGAGCAGGTGCCCACGCCCCCACTCTCCAGGCGGGGAGGCCTCCCCTCCCCCAGCCTCAGTGGGGCAGCGGGATATCCCCCTGCGCTGCTGGCCCAGCTTGCCGGGTACCCCCTCCCCGCCCCGGCAGCACGGCAAGGATCAGGCCGTGAGGGCACTACCCCCTCTGCAGCATGGGCGGGGCTCTCCCCCAGCCACTGTTGACAGGAGGCGGCGTGACAACCCACCTCACCGGCAGCCTAGTTTACCCAGCACCCCCTCCCCGCCTCGGCCAGGGAGGGGGAGGCGTGACTTGTCTCACGGCAGGTGCGGAGCGACTCCCCAGGTGACAAGGGAGGTGGGACCCAGCATTGGAGATCCTCGAATGACTTCAGGACTTCCCAGGTTGGATGGAGGCACTAGAGAGCACAGTATGGACGTTGGCGGACAGGCATCCACCCAGTATGGCTTGGGGATCCCAGGCAAGAGAGCCGCAGTCGAGGGAAATGCCCCAGCTGTGGCTACCATCCTGGGCACCCATAGCAAGGTAAGGACAAGTGTGACCCCCTGGGGATGGGTTGGAGCCCATTGCAGTGCCCATTGCACAGACTGCTGTCAAAGTTTGACAAGGGAAGCCGCCGCCCAACAGAGGCTGGGATGGGTGGGGTCTTGGACAGCCACCAGCGCCGGGGTAGGTAGGCCTGTCTCCTACCCTTGTTTGGGTGGATCACCCCACGGTGGGGGGGGTAGCCAATTTAGCCAAGTGTGGTCACAGGTCGGATGCTGCGCCCACCAGTGCCAGGAAGCTGGGTGCTCACGTTGGGAGCAACCCCCCTTAGCCGGTGGCTATGCAGAGGTGAACACACTGATTGGTGCTCACCTCCTGCAGTCCACCAGGGATAAAATCTGGAAGGGCGAATACATAGAAATGTGTTCACCATGCTCTATAGCGACCCCATCTTGGATCCCGCTTCCAAGGACGAAGAGAAGGACAAGGAGAAGTTTAAAAGGTCCAAAGTGAACCGTAACTGGTCTAACTGGTCATTGGCCTTCTCTGTCCTGATGGGGGTTATGTTACAGATGGCACCAGAGCGAGTCTCAGAGCTGCTAAAATCCCAGGACATCATGCGCAGGGCTTACGACTTGGGCAATCCCAGGGCGTGGCTTTGCTATGATGAAGCATTTAGGAAGAGGGTGGCGATAACCCTGGGCCTACGTTGGGATAGGTACACGCAAGACCCGTGGTTGGAAAGCATGAGTAACGTGAACAGTGCACCTCACATGGATAGTGGTCACACGCTGGTGAAAGGGGGGTGGCTCCGGTTAATGACCCCTTTCAAGTGGATGGGCACCTTTCTGCCACAAGGGGGTCCACGTGCTGGGAATTCAACAGGTCGGGGAGTTGCGCCTGCTCCTCCTGCCCGTACAGGCATGCCTGTTCGCATTGTGCCGGCAACCACATGGCTTGCCATTGCAACAGGGTCAGGTCCCAGGGTAGGAGCAGACCCTCAGCCAAATCCACCCCAGGGGGCTCCGCACCTAGTAACAGCATGGGCTCCAACCCCGGTACGGCATACAGCATTGTGCAGAGCCGTGGCAGAATCCCCAATGCGTGAGGAAGTACGGTACATAGTTGAGGGCTTTAGGCTGGTATTTAGGATACCTGCGGGTGAGTTTAAGGCCAGGAAATGGGTGGAGAATCTGAAATCAATCAGGGGTATGGAGCATTTGGTGCACGCCAAGCTCCAGAAGGAAATTGCCAAAAGTAGGGTGGTCAGCCCATTCAGATACCACCCCCCATGCCCTCGCTAAACCTGTCCCCATTGGGTATAGTTCCCCAAAAGGCACTGGGCGAGTTTCGCCTCATTCACCACCTCTCCTACCCTAAGGGGGAGTCAGTGTATGACGCAATTCCAGCCAAGCTTTGCTCAGTTTGCTACGCATCCTTTGATGCGGCAATCCAGATGACCAGGGAACGTGGCCCAGGCACGCTGCTGGTGAAGTACGACATCAAGTCTGCATTTCGCCTCCTGCCGGTCCACCCAGTCAACCTTGAACTGTTGGGTTTCCAATTTCAAGGAAACTTTTATTTTGATAAAGCCATGCCAATGGGGTGTTCCATCTCCTGTTCGGCATTCGAGAGATTCAGCTCGTTACTTGACTGGCTGGTCCGCTACCGAGCATGCCTGTGGCATGTCATACACTATATTGATGACTTCCTGTTCCTAGGCCATGCGGGCAAATGTGAGTTGCTCCTTCACACCTTCCAGATCATGATGCGCGAGTTGTGTGTTCCCTTGGCCCCAGAAAAAACATGGGGCCCACTACCATTATCACGTTCTTGGGGATAGAGATGGACACCATTAACCAGGAGTCATGGTTGCCACAAGAGAAACTGCAGGCCATAGAAGAGGCAATCGAAGAATGCCTCAAACATCCTAAGGTGACAGTGCAGCAGCTGCAGGGTCTCTTAGGCTGGCTAAACTTTGTATGTTGGGTGGTGGTGCCGGGCCGGGCTTTCTTATCCCGGCTCTACGCCAAGGTACCTGGCAATCTGCTCCCCCACCATCATGTTTGTGTGACAATGGACATGAGGGAGGACCTTACCATTTGGGGTTGGTTCCTGGCCTCCTTCAATGGTGTGAGTATCTGGAGACAGTGGCTGCTGCTGGAAGCTGACCTTCAGGTCCAGAGTGATGCATCAGGCTTGTTAGGTTTCGGCCTCTACTTCTGGGATAAGTGGTGCTTGGACCCATGACTGGCAGCATGGGCTGATGGCGGCATGACTAGGGACCTTACGTTTTTAGAGCTTTTTCCTATTCTGCTATCGGTCAACCTATGGCCAAAGGATTTCTCTAACAGCATCGTGTTATTTTGGTGCCACAACGCAGTGGTGGTGCAGGTACTAAATTCTCAGTCTTCAAAGTTCCCCAGGGTGATGGGCTTGGTGCATTCCTTTGTGTTGCAGTGTCTCAAGCATAATATCTTGTTCACGTCCAAACATGTACCGGGAATCAACAACGGCATAGCCGACGCAATTTCTCGCCAACAGATGGATCGCTTCCGTCTACTGGAGCTGGGAGCCAGCAAGGATCCAGAACCCTTTTCACTGGACATGTGGAACATTGGACAGTTGAGCTGTCCGAGTCTGTCCAGGGGGCCCTAGCCCCCAGCACAAGGTGGGCATACCACAAAGCGTTTGTGGAGTTCCAGGAGTTTAGAGTAAGTAAGGGATGGGAGCCGGGTTTCCCCATTCCCGAGGCCCATGTTATCCAGTTCACCATGGCACTTCACTCACGAGGCCTGGCTCCCCCCACCATATCAGTTAAGTTAGCAGCGGTTGCTTTTTTCAGTAAACTGGCCAGCCACCCCCTGCCGGATCACAGTTTCTTTACCAAGAAACTGATCGAATCTTGGTCGCGGTCAAGGGGTACCGCTCAGGATGGTAGGCTACCCATCACCCCTGAGATCCTTGTGTCCATAACTGGTGAGCTCCCGGGGGTGTGCTTTGATGAGTTTGAGGTCCAGTTGTTTGATGCCGCTTATAAATTAGCATTTTATGGGGCATTTAGAGTTTCAGAGCTGGTGGCTGCATCTAGATGGGATCGGACCCCCAGAGTTATTGCGAATGGGGACGTATCCATCACCCAACACACCATCTCCATCCAGTTGAGAGCATCCAAGACTGATCAACAGCAGCAGGGTCACTGGGTCAAGCTCTGCAGGGCAGATGCCTCTGTGTTGTGCCCAGTCACTTCAGTCACTAGATACCACACTATACGCGCCTCCCCAATGGCCCTTTCCTCATTCACAAGGATGGGGCGGCATTAACGCACCATCAGTTTTCAGTCATCCTGTACCAGACTCTTTGCAAGGTGACGTAGTGTGGAAAGCTAGGTGTGGCACAAGGTGGGAGCAGCTGATACTGCTCATCCATGAAGCCATGACTGGGCGGCAACCTGATATCATAGTGATACACTTGGGTGAGAATAACATTCCCCAGATGTCAGGTTTGGAGCTAGTGGTTAGAATGAAGAGGGATTTCTCGGAGGTCAACCGCCTCCTGCCTGCTTCCAAACTGATTTGGACCAATATGATAGAAAGGATAAGGTGGTCCAATGCAGTGAGGCCAGGTAAGGTGGACAGAGTCCGGAGAAAAATTAACCAGGAGGTGGGGAAGTTGGTCCTTGCACAAGGTGGGGACACCATTCTCCATGACAGAATTTGTTTTTCTCATCCTGAGCAGTACAGACCGGATGGGGTCCACCTTTCAGAGGAGGGCACGCAACTGTATCTGTCGGTTCTGAAAGAAAAGTTAGAGCAGGTGATTTGAGGTCAGGGTTGGGGATCTCAAACCAGTCAAGCTAAGTGCTGGCAGTTTGTTGTGGCAGGGGTCCAAAGGTGTTGTGTTAGAGTTAGTTAGTTGTGTGGTAAGTCATCTCCTTAAGAGATGGAGCAGGGGTGAAGCTAGAGCAGGAGCGGCCAGCTTCAACCCAGGCTTAGGAGGGAGGGGTGAGCTGGACATCGGAGGACCGGGACGGCCCCCTTTTTATTCCAGCCACTGCCTCCCCCCTACTTGGTCATGAGAGGGCTTGACCTCCCTGACCAGCCAGGTGGCTGGAGTGAGAGTGACCTAGTTCACAAAGTTAGCGGCACTGATGGACATCGGGCCGCTTAGTTATCTTCTATAGTTATTAGGCAAAAGCATAGTTGAGGCTGGACCCAGGAGGAAGTGTCCCCCCTCCCCGACTGTTTAAATGTGTCAATAAAGTGTGCGACCTTTTTACCCCAGCTAAGTTTGTATGTGTCTTCTTCCCGGGTGCGGGGGCAAAGGAAAACTGCTCCACAGGAAAGGTTTTAGATACGAGCTAAAATAGTATCTTCCCTCACACCTCTGACATGCCATTAGTTTATAATTACAAATATAATATTTTTGGCCAAATACTGCAATTATTATTATTTTTTGCTATATATTTATTTGTAAAGGGAACGTTTTGTCCCAAAAGGAAAATTTTGGCCTTGTCAGAGGGAAATTTGAAATCTGGCAACACTGTTTGAAAGAATGGGGAAAGTAGCAATTTTTATGTAATGGGCCAGAATGAGGGCTGCATTAAGAGGACAACATTTAGAATGCCAGTAGCTCCTCCGTTCTCCCGGCTTTTTTGAGACAGTTCATCCCTGCTCACACGGTTTATCCATGAGCAGTGTTATTTACCAACACCTATCCTGCAGGCAGCAGTCACTGCATCAGAAGCAAAGCTGGATTAGGATTCTGCTTTTTGCTGTTATGCTCATTTGACTAGGCCACACATTTTCTTCTCTTCATGTTAAAGATACCTGCATAAATATTTGAGTTTTTGGCTGCTGAACCATATCTCTTAAGTCTCCCCTGTTGCTCCCTGCAAATCCTAGTGTCTCCCGGTCACTCACAAATCTCCTTTTTCCATCTCTGTTTTCCATTGCTTTGGGGATCTGTTAAATAGAAGCTACATTAAGAAGAGAGGAATGTGCTGTGGAGAATTTAATATTAAAACATTGTTGCAGGATTAGAAAAGGTCTTGCAGCCTCTAAAGCTAATATGTTTTCCAAGCCTGGGCTCTGTAGAATAACCTTTTTCTCATTAAATGTACCATGTTAATGAAATAGATTTATAAAGGGCACCTGCTTGGGTCTCATTGGCAATAAATTGTTAAAAAGAGTCAGACTTTCCAGCTAAGTGGACTACGTATTGTAGTTAATTAAGGAGTATCAATGATACTCTTATTAATAAGAGGTGATAGCATCACCCTAGAAGCTTCTTCTTTAATGTTCCTGAATTACAATTTCAGTTAGTAGTTAATCAGCCTCTGATGTAAGTATAGTCTCTGCGATAACACTATTAACAGAGATGCATATTAATATATGGCATGTTAACGTCTTTCCTTTAACAGCCACACATCTGCGTATGCTGATTGGAAGGGGAAAGATAGGCTGGAAGAAAAATGGAAAATGGAAATGTAATGACCCAGAGGGGTAAGAGTGTATTTAAAGTGGATTCTGAAAACTTTCTCCACTGAGACTCTAGGAAACTCCTAAATAGAGAGATGTGGCTGAATGATCTTCTCACCAAGTTGAGGCAGAAGCAAAGTCCTTGAGGAGCTGTCTTGCTGTGCCGTCATTTGACTGTGCATCCGTGAGCATGGGGCTTTCTCTGAGGGTCTGAAATAACTACTGTAAGTGGAGCCTCTGAAGCTATGGGAAATTAGATATTTTAGCAAGCAAAAAATGGAAAGAAATACCACATTTCCAAGGGGATTCTCCATCATGGTGATTTCGCTAACCCAAAGTTCCAGATCCTAAAAGCTTGAAGAAGACCTTTGTATTTTGTGATCTTCTGAACATTTTAAAAGTGTTCTGTCGCACATTGTGTAGGAGTCAAAGAAAGTCTATTTCAAATAAATAATGTCTTGGGGTGATCCTGGTATGAAGAAGGGAGTCTGTTGCTGGGGCAGCAGGTGGTAGGAGAACTGGCTGTATGAGAATAAGCCTGTAAAGATTTCAGGTTGGAAAACAGAGGCCCTTTTTACATGGGCCATGGTGTGTGTGGGGGTGTTGGTGTGCACCACAGTCCGTGTGCGGTGGGTGGGGGGAGGTGTAGATGGGCGCACACTCATTTACACCCACCCATCAACACGCACAGAGCAACCGCCATTTTCACTGGTTGCTCCGCATGTGGGGGATGGGTGTAGATAGGTGTGCATGCATATGTGTAGGAGCATGCACGCACACCCCCACCCACCCTCCATGGGATTTACACGAGACTCACCAATGCATGAACACCCAGATTGCTGGGTGTTCATACGTGGGTGCCGCCCGTGTAAAAAGGCCAGAGTCACTGTAGTAACTGGAAGGGAAGAGAGGTTTGAGAAACACCCTCTCCCAGTGACCTGATTCCAGTGCACAAAAAGGCTTTTGTAGGAGAGATGGATCATCCACTAAGACCCTTGGGCTTCATGACTATTTATTTCAGCTCAGATTGTCCAAGGGACCATATGTTGTTATTACCATCATTATTATGAAACATTGGTTTCTCAATTATGCTTTTGTAACAACACACATCCACTCATGCCCACCCAGTGGACATGGGTGAGTGTGTCTCATAAGCAAGTGGAGGTGGGTGGGTGAGTGGGTGTGTGCTTGCTTCTGCGAAACACACACCTCCACCCATCACCCCTGCACAGAGCAACTGTCAAAACCGCAGGTTGCTCCATGTGGGGGCATTGGTGGGGATGGGTGGGGGATGAATGTGTGCCCATCTGCCCCATCCCCTGCACTGCCCCTGCAGTGGCGTGACCATGGACTGCCCCCACCCCATTTAAAAAAGGCCAGTGGCTCCAGTATGATTGGCCCTGTACAATCCGATAGAGAGACAGTTCTTCCCCCAGAGAGTAGGAAATCTGACATATAGTAAAGTACTTAAATTCTTTCCTGGATTGTTAACTGCCTGACCTTTATTCTGGGTGCTGCTTTGAAATTAATTCCTTATTGTCAGCGAAGCGACTCCTTAATTACCATCTCCCAGTCTAAGAATAGAACACATAGAAAGCTGCACCCACGGTGGGTCGCGCACACCCATCTCCACCCACAGAGAAACTGGCATTGGAGCCCGTTGCTCTGTGTGTGGGTGATGGGTGGGTGGGGGTGCACGTACACTGCACGGTGTTCCCATGGGTACCCACCCATCCCCCCCGCACCCACCGTGTTGTTTGCATGGGCAGGGGCGTAGCTACTGTGGTGCAGGGGGGCTCAGTTGCACCCGGGCCCATGCCTGCAGGGGCCCACTGCCGGCCGGAGTATCATGACCCCGCTGCAAGGGGGCCCACCCACCACTGCCGGCCACCCTTGCAGTTGCTGCCCGCTTCCCCCGCTCTGCAGCTTGGCAAGGCGAGTCGGGTCCTCACCCCCAGGGAGGGAAAGCAGTGCAGCACTGCAGCTCACCTCCTCTCCCTCCCCAGCCGGGCTAGGATGCAGCACTGCAGCTCGTCGCCTCCTCTCCCTCCCCGGCCGGGCTAGGATGTGGCGTGGACAATTTTTTTAAAAAAACAACTGCCCACAGACTTTCTGTGGAGGCGGCGTTGCTCCAGGGACTCGCGCTGCCTCCCTGTGTACCTTCAAACCCAGTCCCAGTGCAGACTCTGCAGGGACTGGGTTTGCGGGTGCAGGGAGGTAGCGCGCGAGTCGCTGGAGGAGCAATGCCTCTGCCACACAATGGGGACCCACAGGCCCAGCCTCAGGTTAGTGGTGTGTGCCCCCCCACCTGCCCCCATGCCCCCTTCCCTCCCACCC
>QEPC01014010.1:1728897-1752628 GCA_003113815.1 Sphenodon punctatus
GGGAGTGCATTTTGGCAGTTATGTCTTGTCCGGCAGCTTCGACCATATCTCTCAGACTCTGACCTCGCCATTGTCATCCATGCCTTCATCACCTTGAGGCCGGATTACTGCAACGCGCTCTACGTGGGGCTGCCCGAGAGGTTGGTCCGGAGGCTGCAGCTGGTGCAGAATGCCATGCCTCGTCTCCTTACGGGGCCGGGTCGCAGGGAGCACATGACACCTGTGCTCCGGGCTCTGCACTGGCTGCCTATAAAGCACTGGGCTAAGTTCAAGGTGCTGGTTTTAACCCTTAAAGTCCTTCATAGCCTGGGCCCTGCTTATCTGTGGGACCGCCTCACTCCCCATGTGCCTGTGCACCCTTTGAGATTGTCCGTGGGAGCCTTTTGGGAGGTTCCCCGGGCAAGGTGGTTGGCCACTGATGTTAGATCTTTTTCAGTGGCTGCCCCTGTGCTGTGGAATTCACTCCCGGAGGAGACTCAGTTGGCCCCCATCCTCCTGTCATTTTGACGTTTATGTAAGACCTCGATGAGTGCGGGTGGTAGGGTGGGTGGGGTTGGGGGGTTGTTTTTCCCTGCATATGAGAAATGTTTAACTTTTAAAATTATTTTATTCTTTTATCTTTGTTGTTTGTTGCCCCGGGCTGCCCTGTGGGCAGGAGGGGCAGGATAAAAATGTTATATAAATAAATAAATAAATAAATAAAATAAAGTCCAAGTTATGTCCCTTCTATGCTCGCCACAGGGACGCCCCCTATGCCTGCCTCAAAGCCACTACCAATTGGTCCTGTAAAGGTAGAAGCATGCAGTAATTGGCCAGTGAATGTGTCTGCCAGTCTTTTGGGTTGCTCCAGATACTCCCTCCTACAGTTTCCCTCCCCCTGACATGCCAGTTGCCTGCCTCTGACTGGCACTGCATGTGCTGCTATTTATCTGAATAATGGTCTTCCAGGGGACAGCTTCAATTGCTTATAAAATTAGGCCCTTTATCAAATTGTCCTGTAGTTTGGCAGAGATGACAGGGAAGGTATGTGATACATTTCTGCCAAATGTCCTGTAAACAGGATGGAATATAAGCATGTTAAAGCTGAAAATGTAGTTTAAATTAATGTCTTATACCATCGGGACCCTTTATCCAATCTTTCTGAAAATTGGCAGAAGTGTTAATATTGTGGAGGGACATAATATCTACAGGTTTCATGAAAATTGGATGGAAGATAAAGAAGTTGTTGCCATGAATGTGTATGGAGATTTTCTTAAAATCACAACATTCAATTGCTTCTAGAATTGGTTCACCATTATCTAATCATTTTGGAACTTGGTACACATAATGCCCTCTTGGGGGCACAACCTCCTCAAGTTTCATCAGAATTGAATAAGAAACAAAAAACAAATTGTAGCCAGAAATACATTTGTCAGTTTTATCCCTTTATTTCAAAAAACAAAATGTCATTTACGTTTCTGCTTTCATTATTATTATTGGTCATTTTTGTTATTGTAATAACAATAATGAATACAACAATTTTCATTATCATTATTGTAATAACGAAAATGACATGCACACCCCTAAGAAGTATATTCATAAGCAAAAACAGACAAAACATAACGTCCAAAAGGAAACTGCCAACACCCTGAGGGTTATTGATGTGGCCAGGAAAAGAGGATACTCCATTGACCAGTTGTTTTGCTATGAACTGACCTCCGCTTCATTCTTTCTAACTAAAGATGGTTTTCTTCAGAAATCTAATAAGTCCAAAATGGTTTAGGAGCTGGAGAAAGAGGTGAAAGAACCAAACAACAACTTTTTTTCCCCTTCATCTCTCACTGATGCCACTGTATTTGATTTTATGCTACATGTAAGAGCAATCACAGCAGGAGCAAAGTTGATGAGCACATTTGGTGACTTTGCAGAACTTATCATGCAACGGATTCAATCTCTGTCAAGAGGTTCTTCAAGGACTGACATCATGTTTGATATGTATAAAGAAGGTAGCATCAAATCAGCAGAATGACTTAGAAGAGCTACTACTGATGCAATAGAGATGAGTATTTCAGGCATGAAAAATGCCTCTTCCAAAAGACATGAATGCTTTCTGGGCTTCACCAAATAACAAATAACAGTTACAACGGTTCTTTGCATAGTATGTACTCTGGCCGTCCTGCCCCAGGTCTGTTGGTGTTTCAGTGAGCCTGCAAGACCTGGCTGTTCGCCCAGGCCTTTGGAGGGAGGGTGGAAGGGTGGGGTATGGGGGGATTGTATTTTTAAAACATTGTTTTAATTAATTTTATTGTGTGTTTTTATGCTGTAAGCCACCCCGAGATGCCGTAGGCATGAGGGGGCAGCTAACAAATATTTATAAATAAATAAAATAAAAGAAATAACTTGTAATCAAGGCACTGGTACACCCATTAACAGGTGCGCTTGGAGAGGATGGAGAGACCAGTGTACACATTGCAAACAGCAAGAAAACCGACATTCCAGGCCTGATATCTCACCTTGGGGAGGTTGATGAAAGACTGTTTCTTCACACGCCATGCAGTTGTGAGTTCAAATGTCCAACGTGTTGTGTTAGCATCCTCAGATATGGAAGCTTTTGAGTTATGGGTTCTCTGTGGAAAGGGAAATAGTACATGCAGTGCTGGTGCACAAGTTCATTGGAATTCTCGATGACAAGGTTATCAGAATCCTGTCAGCAGTACATGCCCTAACTGGATGCGACACAGCAAGCAAAGCTACTAAAAAGATTTCAGCTTTAAAGCATACTAAGCTCTCGCCACAACTTCTAATGAAGCTTGGAAAAACTGATTTACGTGAAAGCATGCTAGATGATGCAGAAGTGTTCCTTGCACAGATCCTGTATCCAATTTCACTTCAGTTAACGCACTCCGGGTCCACCAGAATCATAGAATGAAGAGACTAGACATCATGTCTCTCACCAACATCATCCAGTGTAAGACTACACATAAAATGAGCATTTCTGCAGAGTTACTGGTGGTTCCATGTACTCCAAGATGTGCCCATTCTGGATCCAATCATGTATGGATATACAGTGGCAGAAGGTGAATTTCTGCCCCAAGTCATCGTGTAGAGCATTCCAGATGATTTCCCTCATCCTTGAACATGCAAGAAATGTGCAAGAGCTAGCGTCTGCCCATACCACGAAAGAGGTATCTTATGCTCAAGATTTTGTCTGTGCATATGTATGCAGTGTGAACTGCTGCAGTCCCAATAACAAATAGGTACATCCCATTCTGAAGTGACTCCTATACCTTAAAAAATGCAATTACTATAGGTGAGAACTGTTTATAAGTAAATGCAGTACCATATATTTACCTATAATACATGGTACTGCATTACCACGATTCTGAGCTTTAACCTGATACCAAACATGTTTAAAATATGTTTCATTAAAATACATTGTGTGCTGTTTCTACAGTTGAAAACATGTCACATTGTTTGGCAGCCATTCTGAAAATATGACATCATTCAGAGCATGTGACCAAGATAGAAAACATACCAGGACACATCCCAACTGAAATCTGAAAAGAAGTTCTCTATACACACACTTTCCAACAGGACCATATAAGACCCCAGCACTATTCGCATTTCTATGGCATTTCTATGGTTAAAATCATTGGCTCTTTTCACACAGACGCTCTAACAGGGATACAATGGGTGTTACATTTTATTATACACATTGCAGGGCACTCATAGAGCACACCTGCAGCCCTGCAACATGTATAATAAAATGTAACATCCATTTTATCCCTGTTAGAGTGTCTGTGTGAGAAGGGCCATAGTAAGAGCTAATCATTAACAGTTTACAATCACTAATTTGGAGGGAAAGCAGTTCTAATAATAGTTTTTATAAGATCAGCTTCTGTTGGTCAGGCTTCTCAGGCTTGTAAATAGGAAGGGTCGTGCATGTGTGGCCCAAAAGTTTGCATACCCTCGTCAGCACAAGCTGGTCCCATAAAAAGAGATCATCTGAACTACTTTGTCTCCATCTATTACATTTGTGAGCAACCTGACAAACACACACTCTGTCTAGAATCTCTAATCTAGTTATTATCACAACAGCCCTTCAAGGTAGGGTATTGTCCCCATTTTATGGATAAGGAGCTGTGGCCTAGAAAGACTAAGGTCTCGTTCAGACATGATGTGAATGATAGGGATACCGTGTAGTATCTCCAGAGTTACTATGTCGTAGCTGGGGGAAGGGTTCAGACATGAGTCATGTGGCACTGAGGTGTAGCTACTGCTAGTAAGTAAAAGTACTGGGCCAAACCCAAAGTGATGGCAAATGTAATGTTTTAACCCTTCTGTTTGTGTGAGCAAAAATGAGGATTAATCAAGTTGGAGGGGGAGGGAGGTATTACTCTGGAGTAACTGCTCGTGTGAAAAAGCCCTCAGTAGGTAAAAAGTAAAAACACATGTGATAGTGGCGTGCCGTCATCACAACCCAGCCCAAGGCATAAATTCACAGCAGACATGCTCTGGGCCATGTCATGGGACTGAACATATGTGACCACAGCTAGGCCACCATCCTGCCACCCATGCAACCCGGGGAGGGAGTGGGCCACAACAGACATCCGGGCAGTCATTCCCACCCCTGCACCATTCTCAGAATCCTGTCCCCACCCCACCCCCACGACAGGCAGCCATGGTGAGCAGACATGTCGGACCCTGATGCAGGCTAGGTTGTGGTGACCCAAAATATATGCCCTAGCCCGTTGTGGTCCACTTTGGCCCAATTAGGTGGACCTTAGCCTGGTTTGTGATCCCAGAGGTTTTCCGAGGTGAGAGTGAAGGCCAGCCACTGACACGGCCTGGAGCAATCCCAGGTCAACATTTGCCAGTACCTGAGGTCTGTGCCAGATCGTGCCAGAATGAGCCACAGCTCTGCGCTGTCACATCTGTTTTTACTCACTGTGTTTGCACAATGCATAATGGGATCTCAGTATTGGTTAGGGCTTGTTTTTTTTTTTTTACCACAATCCACACAGTGGAATGCTTTTCAGTGTAAAGACATCAGTTGGCATTTGGATTAATGGCACAATCCTGAAAGCACTTTGTCAGTACAAGCCCCATTTAAGCAAAAGGGCTTGCACCAATGGAGTACTTAGAGGATTAGACTGTAAATTTACAGCTGTGGACAAGTTTGAACCACTCATTTAAAACATTTTCCTTTTCCTCTAAGTAATGTGACATGACAGCTGTCTTGGTATTCTGATGTTTTTATTCGAAGTTCTCCAGTTAAGTGATTGACCTGAGGAAAAAATAAAACAAAACCCATCAAACATTGCATATCTTCAGGTCACTGCCTTTCAGATAACACCCTTTGCTCCAAAGTGGGGGAGAAATGCTGCCGCCTTTTGCTGGAAATTAATAAATCCATTCAGACAGAATCAGGAAATTGTAGTCTGCCATGGGGAGAAATTTCTTGATGACCTCATCTAGAAATCACCTTCTGCCCTAAGCCATTGAGATTCTGGAAGCTGGCTAGCTAAACACATGGAAAGAATTCTAGCTCAGCCAGAGGATGGGCTAGCTGACCTAAAAGCATGGAGCTTTGCATCTGTAATTTCTGTGAATCTATGATTGATAGTCCTTATAATCTCATCCCAGCTAGTGTCTCTAGAGATGCAAATCTTATTCAGATGAGTGTCTAATCCTTCCTTAAAATATTACTGAAGCATTTTGCCTCAACCTTTGAAAATAGGTCAAAACATAACTACACATAGAATGGATGTTTTTTCAACCCCTTCCTACCCCATTGGCTTAGGAAGTAGATGAATAGAGATGGTGATAAACCCAGCCAAGGAGTGTGGTAGGTGATTGGATTTAATAATCTTAGTTCTCTTGCAGAGAATGAGGCATGTACATTTTCTAGAAAGCATTCTGATGACTTGCTAAACAGTGCACCCCCATAGTTTGTCTTTGCTGCACTGGTTTTTAAGCTCTGGGGTAAGCTGACCTGTAGCTAGGACTCTGGCACAGGGGAGGCAGACTGCATGATAAGGAAGGCAATCATGTTTGCCTTCAAAAACTCATGTATTTGGCTAAAAATAAAATTATAACAAATATTTAACCATTCAACAATTTCTACGAGGGAGAAATTGCCATTGTAGAAATGTAGTGCCCCCTACATCACCTCCCCATCACCCAGAGGCAGGTCTATGGGTAGGGAATCCTGACTGAAGTGCCAGGTAGTGCTGAAATGAATATTAGCTGCAAATACCGTATTCACTGAATTTGCTGCTTTGCTTTCGGTCTGACAAAGTGGGTACAAAATATTATTTATGTCTGCTTTGTTTAGACATTTGTTTCAGGTTTCTTTGGTTGTTTCCCCCCCTTTTGTTCAGATATTTGGTTATTTGACTAAATATCTGAACAACTGAACAAAAACAAACAACCCTGCTCCTAGAAAAAACAGGCATAATAAAATATGTGAATATTCTTTTTAGCTTAAATATTCACTTGATTATTCAGAGTGCTATCTGAATGGGATAGGACCTATTTGTGTCAGCCCCAGTGCCAGGTAGATTTAAAGTGGTGTGTAGCACAACTGGCAGGAATTGGGGCTCTCTCCTTTGGCCATAGACAATTTCTGGGACTCAAATCCCAGCATTGCAAGCTTGGACACACTCTCTCTGCCCCTCTGTCCCTGACTGACTGCTGCTACATGTAGCTTTCTGCCTGCCCAGGGATTTCATTCCTGGTTAGGCAGAAGGCAGTACTTTGCTAGTCCTCCCTCTTCTTTCACTTCCCCACAATTTTTGGAGACGACCTTGTGCCCAATAAGGATGCCATGGTTGGCCATGAAGAAGGGAGGGAGGGAGAACACCTGCAGCAGAAGCAGTGACAGCATGGTGAAAGAGAGGAGGGATATGGAGGAGAGTCTGCCTCTGGGGTCTCCCTCCCCCATATGCCCGTCTCACCTCCACTTCTGGGTCTTGGTAGCAATGAAAGGGGAGGGGATGTCAAGAGAGGGGAGATGCTCATGTTCCAGCTTGGGAAGGGGAGGGCAGGGTGAGGCATGTCTGGCAGTAGGTGCTCCTGTGGGTCATCCCCTCTCCCTGCTAAAAACCCCCGGATGTATTCCTGTGTAAAAATACGTAAGAATAATAGGAGTGACTTACAATTTCCTATTAGTAATGGCTTCTGATCCACACCATGCTCTCTTAGTAGGGACAGTGTGTGGAGGTTTTATCTGAGGGTCAGTTTTATTCATTACTCAGACTCTCTTCAATGGGAAGTTCGCTCAAGTAAGGACTGAGGGACAGCCAGAGGATTCAGCATTGCAAGATATATCCCAGTGCCTGTCTATCTGAGGGCAGGGGGATGATAATGGCCAAGCTGCTTTGAACAGGTAGATAGGGTGAGGAGCAGTCCTAACCATAGTGGCGTTAATCCTAGCTGGGTGAGTAATACAACATGTGTAAAGAGGGAGGGATATCTCCTGTATCAGAGATAAAAGTCTCCATCTCAGACAGCTAATTAATACCCAGTCACCTTTCCAGCATATCCCTGGCGATGGGACGAAGGGGAGGAACAAGAAATGGCCCCTGAGCAAAGGGAATGCAGCAGTGATTTGCAGGCAGTGACCCGCAGGGCCCTTTCTGTTTCGAACTGTTTGCTGCTGATATATCGCTGTCAAGCCATGATTCATTGCCAGCTCAGTCTTGGTTGAGCCCTTTTATCTATACCTCAAAGAAGAATCATTTGTCCCTCCCTCGCCAGGCTGCGGCTCTTCCACAGCAGCCTGAGGTGTCTGCCAAGGCTGGGAAGGGGGAGCCGGTGGGGACACAGCAGAAAGCAGGTGGGAAGGAGACAAAACCAATTTGACTTCCGCTGGGATTTTTTAATTTGGCGGTTCCCAAACTTTTTGCCTTTCTAACCCCATTCTGAGACTTACATATAATCCCAGCCTCAGGCAGCAACAATGACATACAGTGGCGCCCTGCTTAATTGAATTGGATGAGATCTCGATAACATTCCAACATCAAAAATACTGAGATAAAAAAAATGGGCGGTGTAGCTTTTACTCAAGCACTACTTTACCTTCCCAGATAAAAAATATCATTTTCCTTTAATTGAATTAATGATTATTTTGGCATCATATGGTTAAAAATGAAATACTGTAGTATATACCCTCCAAGCTTGCAATGCAACTCAGCAGACATTTTGTTCCTGCCAACATCTGGGTAAAGGGGAACAGAAGTGCCACACCTGCCTGCGCTGAAAGCCCCACACCTAGCTCCAAACCTGCAATGCAATGTATAGCCCTCCTCTTCCCTGGTACACCTGTGCAGGAGGACTTGCTTGCAGTGCAAGCAGGGGATGCAGGGAGGGGCACTACTGCATCGCACCACAGGGGCATCGCTATCATAAGGGCAGGAGGGACATTTCTTCTGTGGACCAAGCTGGGGGTGGGGGTTGGGGCAAAAATCCTGCCCTGTTGTGGCGCTGCCAGGTGGAGACTGAGCTGAGTGGAAGCGGAAGCGCCTGCAGCAGGTGGCGCACATGGGAGCCACCTGGTGGGCAGCAGAGGATGGAGCAAGCACCAGTGGCGATGGTGGCACAAGGCAGGCAGCACAACCACAGCCTCCAGGGCCGTGGCTCTGGAACTCCCTCCCGTTAGAGATCCGCTTGTCTGCCGACCTCCCCTCTTACCGCAGACAATGTAAGACCTGGCTGTTCTGCCAGGCCTTTCCCGAGGGAGAGGGGGTGGGTGGGGGGGGTTAGGGTGGGGGGGGGGGGGGGATGGGGTTTTACATTGTTTTTAACTGATATTATTATGGTTATTTGAATGTTCTAATGTTTGAAATGTTTTAATATATTGTGAGCTTCCCTGAGATGCCTGAGGCAGGAGGGGGCAGCATGTAAATTGTAAAAATAAATAGTAATTTCCCCCCCCCCCTGGCCGAGACTGACAGGCTAGGAGTGTGGGACCCCGAGTGCACCCCCCCCAGGAGCAGGGCCTGGGGCGGCTTCCCGAAGCCACCCCATGGTAGGACTGGCCCTGGTCACACTGTCAGTTTGGAGGGTAGATACTACAGTATTAAACCACATGCTGGCAAGAAATCATTCGTTTACTCAAAGGTACTGATATTTTTAGCTGGGAGGGAGTACTCTATACACCTTAACAATTTGGAATTATCAGGGCATAGAATTGTTCAGTCACGAAGCAATATTTTTTGCCTGCCAAATGTTGGGGGAAAACATCTCCTTCTGACCTAACCAGAAATTTCATTTATGAAAATTTACCTTTAGTGGCTCTTACTGCAAAGTTGAGCCCTGCCACAGGATATATTCCTGGTGGGTTTGGGGGCTCCATTCATGGGAGATAGTTTCCCTCCCATGGGCAGGATGGGGGTGGGCACAAGTCCACTCCTGCAGTATTTTGTGGGAGCAAACTTGTATCCAGCCTGAGGGGGGCGTGGGAGGGAAGATGCACTTCTCCCAACCCAGCATGGAAGGTGGGACTGGTCTGATCCCTGTAATTCAGCTGTTTGGCAGGGACTGGGAGCTAGCCAAGACCTATAGAAAGTGCTTCAAGGCAGGTGATGCTGGTCTTCCAGGCAGTCAGTCCTGCTTGCAGTGCTGAGGCAAGAAGTCACAATCTCACACTGAATCCTAGATTCCTCCAGCAGGGATTAAGTTCAAGATTGTGTGGTATCGGGGAGAGTTGTGGGTGGATAAAATCTTATGATAGTGGAAAGGGTGGGAACAAGTTGGTAAGATGAAAACAGGAGATTTTTTTGCCTCCTGTGCATGACATTTAAAATATATATCAACTATCGATCATGACATTCTCAACCCAGCTACAGATGTCACAACCCCACTTGGGATCCAGTTTTCTAACTGCAGCTTTCACTACAGTATCCAAGAACTGGACAGATCATTAACACTCTCCAGAGCATCAACCCAGGTGATCTTAGTGAGTTCTGCTGCTCACCTCACCATAGAACCATAGAGTTGGAAGAAACTGCTAGGGTCTTCGACTTCAGATTATTGCTTGGTGCAGCAGGATTTGCCATATCTAACTCATCCCAGATTCTTCTTAAAAACCTCCAACGATGGAGAGTCTACAACTTCCCTGGATAGCCCGTTCCATTGTCTGACTGCCCTTAAAGTCAAGAATTTTTGGCCTGATGTTCAGGCTAAATCTCCCTTGCTGCAGCTTGTACTCATTGCCTTTTGTCCTGCCCTCCATAGCAAGAGAGAACAATTGTTCTTCATTAGTGGTGTGCTAAATGGCCACCAGGGCCGTTCTGTGCATGCACACTCTTTTCCAAAATGGTGTCAGCAGCATTGGCGCCATTTTGGAAAAGAGCAGCCGGTCTGCACATGTGCATACTGGTTGTTCTTTTCCAAAATGGCACTCACTCTGCCAGCACCATTTTGGAAAAGGATGTGCATGTGCAGAACATTCCTGGTGGCCATTTTAATAATAATAAAAAAACCACTGCACATGTGCAAAATGGCCGCTGGACCATTCTGTGCATGAGCACCCTTTTCCAAAATGGCACCAGCAGCGTCACTGCCATTTTGGAAAAGGGTAGTCATTCTGCACATGTGTGGTAACTATTTTGCGCATGTGCAGACTGGCTGCCCTTTTCCAAAATGGCGTCGATGCTATGCAGCAATTTAATTTTTTAAAATTTCTTTAATAAAAAAAAAAGGCACAGAAGAAAATGAACAGGTCCTTTATGAAACCCGCCTCCCAAAGAAGGGGTTTTTGTAAACAAAATAAAAAATAATGATGTGCCTTCTGCACACCCCTATTCTCCATCTTCTTTATGGCAGCCTTTCCAATATGTATAGACTGTCATAAGATGTTGTAGACTGGTAAAAGATGATAGCTTTTATTCCATGTCCAATCCCCTCATGGCAGGAAACCTTTGCAAATTTGTGGAACTCCAAAATGTTTCCCATCTGTCATTACCTTGGCACTGCAGGGCTTTTTTTTGAGAGCGGAGGATATTCAGCACGATGCAGGATAGTGCCATGTATCAGACACAGACATATAATATGCTGGTGGGATGTCCATTCTTGAAGAGATAATGTCATAAATGCAGTAGAAACCCTTTATCTGGGCCTCTTTAATCCAGATTTTTCCTTATTTCCGAAATCTTATGTCTCCTGCAACTCTAAACTGCGCTATACTGCAATTACAGTAGAAAACTCCTGCTGGAAATGGGGAAACTGTCATTACGGAATGTGAGGATGCTTTTATATGAGCAGGTTGCAGTTGTGCAACCTGCTTGTGTGATTTTTTCAAAATTCTGCGAGGCGGGATTATACATGACAATGGATGCGATCACATGCATTCAGCGCGGTTGCGTGTTGTTTGCTGACTGAGAACTAAATACCTTGCACATCAAGGTATTTAGTTCGCAGTTGGCAAACAACACGTGACAGCCTTGAATGCAAGTGATCGCGTCCATTGTCACGTATAATCCCGCCTTGTCTGTAGTTTCCAGGATCTCCTCTGGAGCCCTTTTTAAATATTGGTGTTACATTTGCTATCTTCCAATCTTCTGGTATAGTTGCAGATTGTACAGGACTGGGTGGGCCCGTGCAGTGCTTGGATGTCGGTAGATGGATGGTTGTGTGCTATAGAAAATGGTGTTGGTGGTGATACAGTAGGTGGCACCATTGTCTAACTCAGAATCAACATCTTACTATAAAGAGGCTCTTCATGGAATTTTCAGCAAACCCCCCTGTATCTGGATACCTCAGGGGATGTGCCTTTTGTCCAGATTATGCAGGTGGAGCTTTCCTAACCTGTCTCTTTCCTGAAGACACTCCCTGGGATGCTCGTCCAGTTCTCCTTCACAGAAGCAATCTCTGAGATGCTGGTCCCACTCCCTACAAGGTGATCTACCAGAGAGTAGCTTGTGGTCCACCAGTGGATTCTGACCTAGATTTCCCCATGGCATTAGGCGCCTATCCTGGAGCTTGTGCCAGTGCCATGCTGTGAGGATTGAAGTCTAAGGCTACAACACTCAAACCACTTACTCCACAGTATTTATTTTCATTATTTATACTCCGCCTCTCCTGCCAATGCAGCTCAAGGCGGCTTACGAAAATTCAAACATCATTAAAAAATACATATAAAATACACATAAAAGGGAAAGCATAAAAATAAGAAAATAAAAACCCCATTCTCCCCACTCACCTCCTTTACCAAAGGCCTGGTGGAACAGTCAGGTCTTGCACTGTTGTCAAAATGAGGCAAGGTCCGGGGCCACCCTGGCCTCTACCAGAAGGGAGCTCCACAGCCTAGGGGCCACCCCCAAGAATGCCCTCTCCATTGTAACCCCCTGCACCACCTGGGGGCCATCAAGAAGGGTGCTCCCGGTAGACCACAGGGGTCGATCCAGGGCACGGAGAGTGAGGTGGTCTCGCAGATAGGAGGGGCCCAGACTGGCAGTAGTGCCATAAAAGCCAACCGAGCTACTCCAGAGTAAGTGTTTTGAGAATTACAACTTGGGTTTGGGCAGCCCTGAAATCCCCTTCAGCACATTGAGTATCCTGCCAGTGAGGAAAATACCCCTCTACAAATTAAAATTCATCCAGAAAAAGACAGACGTTCTGTGCAGAAGTAAGTGACAGCAAAACTGTCCAGGCATGAATTACAACCTCACTTGGAAGAAAACTAAGGGAGCATGACATCAATCAAAGCTGGAGGAGCCATGCCCCTTGGATTTGAGCCTTCTGACATGACCTGTGCCAGAGACAATGCTAGGCAGGCAGTCATCCTGCCAGTAATGCCTCTCCATTGAATAAAGTCTAGCTCTGTGGGCTAATGGCTCAAAATTGCTCACAGATTTAATAAAAGCTTGGAGGAGAGAGAGAGAAAAAAAAGGAAAATAATAATCATCGAGATAAATGATAGGACTGTGTGTAGGACAAAGGCATTTTAATACGGATGTGTTGCCATCAGTGGTAGCGTGTGTTCTGCACTGTAATTAGGCATTTCTATGAAGGCAACACAAAGCGAGCTGTTTGGCCTATTGTGCTTGACTCAATTCTAAGAGTTTCAGTTGCAAGCCTTGCTCATAAAGAGACAATGATGCCAACTCTGTTCAAAAGAACCAGTTTTGTAGTTTTAATAGGAAAACACACAAATACCCAGCAAAATGGACTGGCGGGATAAATATACACTAGCAATTACACAATGAGCTGATTGGGCAGTGTTACTAATAAATGCCTTAGTGGCTGCCAGGTGGATTTACAACCAGTTATAAGGCATCTGTTGTACATTGAATATCACATGTACAGCCAGGTAGAACACACCTGCTGTGCTGATGAGAAAGCACACGCTTGTGAACCCAATGGACTAGGTTTAGTTTGTGCTGAACTTTTCTGCTCTGTTGAATGTAAAGTCCAGGCTGTTAATTCCTCTGGTCCTACAGGATATTTCCAGCTGTGCAAAGCAAATTTCATGTGTTGCTGTAAGGAAGATCCTCTTCCCTTTAAGGACAGGTGGAATTTAAAGAACAGTCACTGAAACGAGGACCAATAGGGTATCAGAGAATCCTAAAGTTGGAAGGGATCTTGAGGGTCATCTTGTCCAACCCCCTCCTTGGATGCAGGATGACTATAATGTCCTTTAATGTGTCCCTTCTCAATCCCAACTCCTCCTCCCTCCCCCTCTCAGTTGGGGTTCCCCAAGGCTCTGTCCTGGGCCCTCTACTCTTCTCTATCTATACCCTGTCCCTTGGCAAACTCATTGCCTCCCATGACTTCCAATATCACCTCTATGCTGATGACACTCAACTCTATCTCTCCACCCCCTCTCTCTTCCCTTCTGTCCAAACTCATCTCATCAACTGTCTCTCTGATATCTCCGCCTGGATGTCGCAACATCAGCTCAAGCTCAACATGGCTAAGACTGAACTCTTTATCTTTCCTCCCTACCCTTCCTCTCCCTCTTCCCTGTCCATCCTTATTGATGGGGTCTCCGTCTGCCCCGTTCCCCAAGTCCGTAGCTTGGGCTTCATCTTCGATACTCACCTTTCCTTTAAATCTTACATCGACTCTGCTGCCAAGTCCTGTCGCTTTGCCCTCCATAACATTGCTTGGATTCACCCCTTTCTCTCTGTCTCCTCAGCCAAAACCCTTGTTCACGCCATGGTCATCTCTTGCCTTGACTACTGCAACCTCCTCCTTACTGGCCTCCCCCGCTCTCACCTGTCCCCTCTTATCTCCATCCCAAACTCCGCTGCTAGGGTCATCCACTCTGTCTGTCACTTCAACCATGTGCAGCCTCTCCTCTCCTTGCTTCACTGGCTCTCCCTTCCCTAACGCATCCTTCACAAACCCCTGGTATTCACCTACAAATCCCTTCACAACCTGACTCCACCTTACCTCTCAGTCCTAATCTCCTTACACACTCCTGCACGCACTCTCCGCTCCTCCTCTGTCCCCTCCCTCGCTCTCCCTCGTATCCCCTGCTCCCTTAACTGCCTTCGTCCCTTCTCCCTGCTGCCCCCCCTCCCAATGCCTGGAACTCCCTCCCTGCCCACATCCGCCTTGCCCCCTCCCTCTGCACCTTCAAATCCCTCCTCAAAACCCACCTCTTCCTCACTGCCTTTCCCGACGCCTGTTAGAAGAACTTTCCCTGCAATATTTACTGTCTGCCCTCCCCATAGACTCCTGCCAATTGCAACCAAGCCAAGCAAGTGCACCTGCGACTTCGCATCCGCTTGAATGTTATTTATCCCTTGTCTCTCCCTATGTCCCCTCTCCTTGTCTTCCCCCTCCGTGTCTATTAGATTGTAAGCTGTAGGCAGGGACCGTGTCTATATTGTTGTTCTGTAAAGCACCAGGTACACAGCTGGCACTATACAAATGCTTGTAATAAATAAATAAATAAATAAATACTACTACTACTACTAATTAATAATAATAATAATTAATAACTACGACATCCACAACAGGTGACTGTCCAGCCTCTTTCTGAAAACGTCTAGCAATGGAGAGCCTACAACTTCCCTAGGCAACTTATTGCCGCACAGCTCCTACTTTTAGGAGATTTTTCTTGATATCTAAACACCTTCCTAAACACCTTGGACTGTATCCTTAGCCACTAAAAACTAATGTATTTCCACTGACTTTGATGAAACAGTGCTGATTTACATTAGTTCTGGATCTGGCCCTTGGCCATTTAGATAGAACCAAGATACACCAGGTACATCTCAGAAGAAAAGACTTCATCCTTGATCCTAAAGGCACCCTAGAGATTCCCTGTTGAAGCCAGTGGGACCACTGTGGAGTAAGTGGTTTGAGGACTGCTTCCTTTACGTAGCAGGAACAGTCAGTTGAAATGCAGCTATTGTAGGACTTATGAGGGACGCTTGCACAGAACACAATTGTTGTGTTCTCAAAGACACCACATTCATGCTGATAGTGACAGTCCAGTGACCTGCTTGAACATATCCTGTCCCCTAAGGCCTCACCCCAACACTCCATGATTTTCATTGCAACATTGACAGCAACAGGAATATACAGTGACTGTGATGGAGAAAGATCCTGCCAGGAAAGGGTTGAAAGAAAGACTTTCAGCAAATCCTCATTGCAAGCAAAATTTTACTTGCCTTAAAATATAGGTGTTATAAAGTCATTCTCTTGTATACGCTTTTTAGAACTTGGTGGCTGATTTGGAACTAGTGCTGGCTTTCTAGTTGTGTAACACCATACTCTTCAGCAGGGTTACCCCTGCTTGTCACTGATGTAAGAGAGAATAAAATTCAACCCCACATCTTTTGTTAGTCCTGAATAATGAAGTAAGCTGTAATTGGTATCACACAGTGTGTAATTACTAGGAATGCTGTGAATACGCCACCCTTGCAATTATCTTTTCTGGGGACCAGAGGAAAGCAGAAGACATTCTGAGGAGTAGGAAGGTGGATTGCGCTGTCTCTCCTAGTACACAAGGGCAAGGGTTTTGAAAAGAACATGAACTGATGATAATGGTCCTTTTTGGCAGGACGCATAGATGGATAAATGGATGTCATGCTCCCTGTGTCAGGAAGACCATGGGACTTCTCTGTATCTTGTTATTTTGGGGGCAGTATAGGACAGCTAACTAGTTTACCATAATTAAGAAATGGGATGATAAGGTCACCACCTCTGGGGAATTTATATTATGCAGAAACCTTCCCTTCCACATAAAACATCTTCTTACCACCATGCCGCAGCACAATGATGTGATACCAGACTGTCTGCAAGGTCTCTGAGGGAGCATGAAATAGATATCTTGGCTATTTGTGGTCCTTGTCCTCCTCCCACCAGCTCCCCCAACCATCTCCTCTGTAGGCTAAACTTCTCCAGTTCCATCAGTCATAAGTCACACATTTGGACCCCTTTCTTATCTTCATCACTATTCTCTGACCCCTCTCCAGTTTGTTGACATCTTTCTTCAAGTGTGGAATCCAAAACTGGATGCAGTGCTCCAGCTAGATCTGACCAATGTGTAATATAACAGAGTAATAATGACCATATCTTACACATGTATGCCCATGTCAATTATACACCCATACCAATGGGAGGGTTGTGCTGGTGAACCTCTGCCAAGATTTGCTAATCTAATCTCGCCCTCCCAGACTGTTAAGAAGCAATTCATAATTTGTCTTAAACAAACGGGTTTGGTACAGGCGATCTAGAGACCTAGTGTGAACAAAGCTGTCTCAAAACCAGTGCCAGATCCAAGGAAGCTGCGCCCTGGTGTGAAATGCTGATGGGCGTGCCTCTCCCATTTTAAAAAGAGGAAAGTTACTGTAATTTTTTTTGGTGTTTAGTTAAACATAACATTTCCTTCAAGAGCCAAGCCTCCCTCCCTGTAGGCCTGTGTGTTAAGTATATGTTGCTGTTGTTTTGCTAGTGTTCTCATGATGAGTCCTGTGTGTTGGAGGCCCACTCCTGAATGGCCATGGGTCAGGCTCCCTGTGTTTGAGGCCCGATATTTTACACCACTGCTTCTCACGCTTATATGGTCATTTCAAGTTTATTCCTGCAACCCGTGTATTGTAGGACAGGATGGATCCATCAAGTCCACCCTCCTTCCGCCTCTGAATAGGGCCAATGCTGCAACACGACAGGCTCTTTGTGGTGACACAGTCTGCACTTGCCTGGATCTGGCCCTGCCCTAACCTGCACAGGATGTGCTCTAGTGCAGAACCATTTGACTGCAGCTTTATTGGCCGAGCCCAGTGAGGTAATTAAAGTCCTGGTTTGCTGCATAAGCCTGCTGTTTAAAAAGGGCAGTCAGGTAACAGGCACTGAGGCACCATGTCACATGCCTTTTAAATTTGTTAAACACATTCATAGTTTTAGTGAGATAGCAAAATACCTGTTGAACGATTGTAACACTGTGTTATTATTGTAATAATTGTAATGTGATACACAGGGAAGGGTGGAGTATAAATGTGAATGACTGAATGAATGAATGACACTACCCCACCAGGACTTTCTGCCCATGGACTTGTTCAGTGGCTCAGCAAACTCTGGTGTTCTTTTAACATTTCCAAACAAATTTACAAAGGAACGGGTTATGGATGCAGAGAGAGAGAGAGAGAGAGAGAGAGAGAGAGAATTGAAGCCCAGTGTGCTATATTTTCCATTAAACAATTACCCTATCCAGTAGAATGGCCCTTCTCAAGAGGAGTTGTCATGGTCATGTGTTTGATTTGTGTTGTGTAGTGTCTCTTTGGCCCTTTTCACACAAGATGCCCCCACCCATCTCCACGCAGTTTTGCTGTGTGGAGATGGGTGGAGGCACCCATGTGAAAGTTGCGGGGGATGGGTGGGGTGTGTGCGTGCTCCCGCGCAACACCCACCTCCACCCATCACCCACGCAAGGAGCATCGGGCTCCAAATGCCCGATGCTCCATAGGTGGAGATGGATGGAGGTGGTTGGAGGTGCATGGGCACCCGTGGGAATGGGCGTACACCCACTTCCACCCACCCACCATGGTCCATTTAAAAACAGTCTTTGAATGGGAGATGAAACTTGTTTTTCAGCATGCAGAGGAGGACATAGTCATCTTTCTGTCTGGAGCAGGGAGGATTTTCCTGCTCCTTACCAAGTATTGTTGATTTAGAACATGGCAGTATTAGGAATGATGCACAAATTAAAAATAAAAAAAATAAAAAAGATGATTTATTTTTAAGCCACAGGTGTTTGTGTGCATGCGCAAGAGGCATGGAGTAGACAGTAGTTTATCATGCAAAGCATCAGGCATCCAAGTTAAAAGTTATTCCTTTCCCAACCTGCAACCCCAGGCTGAGTTGCTGGGCGAAAAAATGGTAATGAGAGAATGTGTGAGTTTTTGTCCATTTTAGCTGCAATAAATCCTCAGCAATTCTTGTTTCCAGGTAGTTCATAAAGCACCATGACAACCCCTGTTCACCAGTGCAGGTCCTCTTGGGCTAGAAGCAGTGTCCTTAATAAGACATGCTGTGGTGGATGTTGCTTTTGTCATGTGGGGGGAAGCTTCTTTGTCCAGATAAAGGCAGCTGAATCAGGCTGTGTCTGAAGGAAGTAAAGTCAGTGGTGCTCCTAATGACACCTGGGATTTCCCTCTTTCAGCACCAGGGCCGCTGTCATCATTAACTCTGGCTTTTCGAGCCCTTGGCTCTTCCCGCTGAGACAATGCTCTTGTGGCCAGGACAGGATCCCAAAGCTAATTAGATCAGCCATCAGTGGGAATTGGAGCCAGAAACCTCTCTGAAAGCCCCCTGATGGCAGAGATCTTTCATGCAGCATGACAATGGGGAAGATTAACAGGAGAAAGGGGAAGTAAAAAAACCTATTGCTCAGTCTTTCCCCATAATAATAATAATAATAATAATTAATCATTAATAACCCAGGCTGGTAGCTGCTGCTGTTCTGTAATCTGTAGTGCCTCTAACTTCTTTACAAGCTCGTACCAATTTTTCAAGCCACGGGCAGGGTAATGATACACTGGGGCAGACCCCTGCAGCACTGAACTCTGCATGAGTCTGAGGGTGCTCCTTGAAGATCTATTTTTCAGCTACGAGCCATATAGGTATGATTAGGAAAGCCACTACAGAGGGTGGACAGGTCCTCCTCTTTTACTGCTGTGCAGGAGGTTGCCTGGACTTCTGCTTTGTAAACACAGCATCTGTTCCCTCTTCATGCTCCTCACCCCAGGCATCTGAGATGGCATTAGCACCTGGGCAACTGTCTGAAGCCCTGTGCCAGGGGTTGCCCACCAAGCACCAGGAGTGCCTATGGTGCCTATAGGGGAAGCAGGTTCCCTTCCTACTCCTAGACTAGTCAGCACAAAAGAGTAATGGCAGCAGCACCAGACTTGCTAACTCTCTCGAATTTATTGCGAGAGATGTGATTTCTAAGCCTGACTCGCAATCTTGCAATTAGTGTACTAATCTTGCAAGATTGGGAGTAGGGCCGATTACTGTGGGATTTCTGGCTTCCAGTCTGGCGGCTGCTCACTGCTCCCTGCCTGCCTCTGCATTCTGCAGAGACCTGAGCTTGCTCTCTGCATCCCCAGCCACCCTGCACTTTGCAGAGGTTAGCTGGGACCCACAGGAAACTTATCTGAGTCGGGAGGGGAGCAGGGAATCCTCTTCCCACCTGTGTGTAGTTGTTTGTGCATTTGCAGACCAGCTGCCCTTTTCAAAAATGGCGGCGATGCTGGTGGCGACATTGTGGGAGAGGGCTGTGTATGTGCAGAACAGCTCCAGCGACCATTTGCACATGCACAGTGATTGATTTATTTTTGCCAAGATATGAAGCCACCTTCTCGTTTCACCTGCTGCCCATACAGAGTGGAAGGAGCTGTCCCGGAGCAGTAGCTGGAGCAGCCCTGGACTCGAAGAGGCAACCAGGGGTTGGGCCCAGGGGAGGACTGTTTGTGAGATTCTCACTTTTCTCAGCAAGAATCTAAGCAATTCTTGATTCGCTTTTGTTTTCAGGAATGAGCCGAGAATCCTGATTCTCATTGAGAAAAGCAAGAATATGTGAACTGAGTGTCAGCCTTGATTATTACTCTGTTAAAATGTGCACTTTTCCCAAGGCCCATTGGAGATTATACATATTAACTGGGAACTGTGCAGAATTCCCTTTTCAGAGAGGGATTATGTGTACATTCTCCATGTGGCTTGGTGGGTGTGCATAATGGCTGGTTACTATGCATATTTGCCATTCAATGCACATTGACCTGTTAACAACTATAATGAGAGGATGGCACATGATGCCACACCCTACACCTAGGCAGGTCAGGGTGCTCTGCCTGACCCTCCCCACTGGGTCCCCCTTTCCTGGGGATTCCCATGGCCCTATGGGCGGGTGAACTGGGACCCCTAGGCTGGCCTGGCCCATTCCTGCCTTGAACTGGTGCATTCTGTAATCCCAGCCCTCCATCCGTTCTTGGATGGACAGCAAATTCACTTCTGTGCCCCCCTGTGGTGAGGGGGTGACAGGTGGAGGCTTGTTTCCTGTTGGGCCCTCATGGGGGTGGCGGACCCACCATGAGGCATTTCTGGGGCCTCCCTTGCGGGGCATTCTACCTTCTAGCCCACCACTGGGCTCAGTGATTCAGTAGGGGAAGAAGGGGGGATGCTGCAGGCCCCTGGCTTGTACCCAACCCAGCATGTAGTGCCTGGTTCCCAGGCCCACTCGCCTTCCCTAGGGCTGCCCATTTTTTGTTTCCTAGTTCTGGGGAGGAGGAATAAAGAAGGGACTGATGAGTGAAGTTAGGGTTTTGGAAGGGTACTTGGCCCGGGTTTCTCAGCACTGTGGCTTGGCTGAATTGCTGAGCATTCACACTGTCCCTGCACCACCCCCGCACTGCTGATCAGCTGTTAGGTGGAGTGGTGTGTGTGCCCCCGCCCCCCCCCAGTACTGCTCTCAGCTGGAGCCACTCTCCGCTGTCGAGCAGGGCTGTGTGAGACTGTTTGTGCATCCCGCTCCTCTGGGATCACTAGGCAGAATGAGGAACTGACTGGTGATCCCAAAATGGAAACCAGGAAGCTGACTTCCTTTCACGCCACAAGTGGAGGTTGCCAGACAACCTTCCTCAGGCTGCAGCCTTTGCCCCAAGTCCCTGCTCCTTCCTCCTAAGTGGAGCGGGGCAAAGGCCACTCCCCTCTGAGTGGAGGAGGGGAGTGAGCATTCTGGAGTCCTCATCACTGGAAGTTCTAAAATCAGGTTACACATCTGGCAAGGAAGGTTTCGTTCTAATTGTCCCTGCTTCAGAGCAGAGGATTGGGGTGGTCTTGGTGGATGTATCTGGACCTGCTGTTTTATTAATCACAATTCTGTGCATCTGCCCAACTGCCAGCCTACATACACATAGTCTCACTTGTTTACAAGGAAATGAACTGCATAAGTATTTTCACAGCAAGGACCTAAGTGGAAACATCTCCCAGAAAAGAACTGTCAAAGCCATAACCTCATTCCCCTTCAACTTCCCTCTTAAGATTGACCTTTCCCATGATGCCTAGTACAAATCACTGCCAGCTCACATTAAGGTGGTCAGCTGGGACCCACTTATCTAGCATCACCTGGCCTACCATGTCCCCATCGTGGTCTTTGTGGTCAACTGGGGACACCTGTCCAGAGGTACTGGTTTTTAACCTGTCTCCACAGCAAGGAACTCCCTTCCCTAGGAGGTCTATTTATTTACATTAGCCCACTCTTCCCACCAAAGGTGGCACAGGGCAGCGTACAATATTAAAATACAATCTAAATATTAAAATATACCGATAAATAAAAAACAAAAAAACCTCTCCAACCCAACCCCCTCAACCTCCTAACTTACCCCTATCCCCATCTTCCTTCCCTAACCCCCACTGCCAAACGCCCTTGTGAATAGCACAGTTTTACACAGCCTCCTAATGGCGCTCAAGCCTGGACATAAACAGACATCCTGGGGGAGAGAGTTTAGACATTGAACTTCATATACACGTTGAACAGGAGGGGGGACAAGATGGAACCCTACAAAACCGTTTTTGTCTGGGCTTGAGCGCCTTTAGGAGGCAGTGCAAAACTGTTTTATTCATGAGGGCGTTTGGCAGTGGGGGTTAGGGGAAGGGGGTGTTGTGAGGAGATGGGGTGAGTCAGGAGGTTGGGGAGTTGGGGTGGAGAGGAGTTGGGGGGCTGGTATAGGGTTGTGAGGTATTTTATGTTTTTATATTTTTGGTTGTTTCTATTGTATTTTATAGTTTGATATTGTAAGCTACCCTGAGTCGCCATTGGCAGGAAAAGTGGGGTAACAATTAAAATAATAAACAAACAAAAAACAAAAATAAATAAACCTCCCCCCCCCCCGCAAACCTATACAGGGGAAAAACAGGCAAGTTTTAATTTTTTTTTTAAAAAACCAAAATTTAAAGCAAGTAACCAAGTGCAACACACATGGGGGCACAAGCCTCCCCCCGCCCTCCATGATCTGCCCAGGGGAAAAAAGGAGGCAGGGAAGACACAAGATGATGAGGGGAAAAAAAACATATTTAAGAACACAAATCTTACTAGATACCAAAATTTGCACATCAGACATAAAGGCTAAGTTATATTTATAACAGTCCACATATAGATCCTAGGTCTTAGTTTAACTGACTTTGGGTGTTTTCTAACATGACAATGGCGTGATTTAACTTGCTTTAGCACAGGTTAAACCGGGTGCCACCATCACTTTAGAAAGCGGCTGGCAGATGTTGGCACGGTCTGGCTCCTGACCGTGATGGGGGCTAACCTGGGCTGTAACTCAGGGAAATCCCCAAGTTACAGTCTGGGTTAGCCCCTACCATGGTTAGGTAGCCACTGGACTTGGAGTAAAGTGGGCTCATCTGATAGCCCGCTTTACTTACCATGGTCTGGAGTGGCAACAGGGGCTGGGCAGCACAGTGGCCACCATTAGCTGCCATGCCTGCCCATCAACCAATCTGTCCAGCACAAGAGAAAAAAGCAATGCAACCAGTCGCTCTTTTTAGAAAAAAAAAATTGTTTTAGAAGCAGCAAGCAGAACAGAAGAACCAAGTCCAACGGTGAACATGGAGACAGCAGGGGGCACAAAGCTGAAAGCTCACAATCCTACCCACATCTGCCCACTCCCACTCCCCACCTCTGGCTCCCAATCTTCCCAGGGGGAAAGAGCGAATATTTACAAATCCTGTAAGCAGGAGCAGCATCAGCATCCTCAACACATGCTCTGTGCACACATTGATTGACTTTGCAGTTCTGAGATGCCGAGAGAGCTGGCACTGCCCTCTCACTCCACACTCCTCTTCCTCCAAACTTACTCCCCCCTCCCTCAGGGCCTGACTCTAACTGCCTGGGAGGAGTTTTCCAAAGTGCCCTTCCAGACCATTCAAATTACTTGGCTAGGGTTCCTTCCCACTGAAACCCACATAGCCTCTGCTGGTGGCCATGCCTCCGGCTGTGATGCTCTACGTGAGCACTCTGAAGAGTGACCCACCACTTGCGTCTGTGCAGCCAGAGCCAGGCCAGCCAGCAGAGCAGTCCACGTCTCTGGCCAGGGACTGCCCTAATCTTCCCAGTCTTTGGGCGGCTCTCACTAAGCTCATTTTTGTGCATGCATCGGCTGGTGCTGACGCATGTACAGAAACCACGCTGGCCATACAGCGCTAGTGCTTCTGTGATGTGCGAGTGGCCTGGGAGGCCACGCACAGTGCAGCAGCACTGGTGGCTGGGGGTAAAAGGTATTAGTGAGTG
>QEPC01014010.1:1767758-1784181 GCA_003113815.1 Sphenodon punctatus
TCCAGGGGTGGGCAGCCCCATGACCATCTGAAAACACCCAAAGTTTGATTGTCTTCAATCTTCTTGCATCTCTCACCTGTTTTCTAAGAGTTCTCAAAGATAGAGGTTCTGAGAGTGCTTCAGTGAGTTCTTTCAGTACCCTGGTGTGTAACTCATCTGGCCCTGAAGACATGAATTCATTCGAAGTAGCCAGGTATTCTTTGACCACCTCTGTATCTGTTTTGGCTTGCAGTCTTTGTCTCTCTTTGTTCATTCACCCTTTACCTGGATGGTCAAGGTTTTCTTTTCTCTGAAGACCAGCAAAATAGGAATTGAAAAGTTCTGCCTTCTCTATTACTACTATAACAATTCACCATCATCAATGATAGTTCACCATCTTCATCATAGCACACATTTTGTATATCAGGACCTGCAGGTCATTAAACTGGCCCTCCCAGATCAAAGGCAAATGCCCTGCCCAGTGAACCATCCAGGAATGCTCAGCAGTATTGGCCTGGGCATGGAAATCCTCTCTGCCTGGAGAACAAGGCTGCTGATTAGAACTGAAACAGGCACCATGCAAACGAGTATACTCAGTGAAGGCACAGTGCCTAACTGCCAGAGTTGGTCCAAGCAGCATGGATTCATTGCGCAGTGCCCAACGGGTATCCGTTTCAGCAATAGGGTTGCCACTTTGTGTGGTTTCACCAGGCCATTCCCATAGGTCAAAATGTGGAGTGTTCAGGTGAAACCAAAAAAATGACAACTCTACTCAGCAGCATGCATTGTTGTTGTTGTTTGTTTTCTTTTAAAAGAAACAAATGACCTGGAGGTAGCCAATGGGAGATAAGAGGGCTCTTGCTAGCAGTGATGGTGCATTTGCTATTGGGGCAAGGGAAGTGCAAGGGGGGCTTCTGGCCAAGCTCAGCCTCTGAACTAGTTGCCCACCCCACTGTGCAACTGTGCATGCCCCTATTTAGTGGGCTGGGAAGATATGGTGGCTCAGAGGATTTTGGGAGATGTAGTTTCCATGGAGCCCCTTTGGCTCAAAAGGCTTCTTGGAAACTAATGGAGGGCTGCAGTCTCACAGGGCCATGTGTAAAACAAAGACAAGGGCTTAAGATCAATAAGCTCTCTATGCACTCCACCAACAGTACAGCTGCTTGTGCTCAGAAGCTGTGAGCACGGCAGGCATAGAATGGAGCTTGCTAGTAACTGCAAGGGCTAGCCCCAGCTGATAGAGTGCAGAGATGGCTAATCGATCTTCTTTAGCCTTTCTCTGCACTCTGCACAGCATTGTGTTCAGGAGTTGTGGGCAGGAGAACTGCTGTAAGCAACCCGGGGCTTGGCTCCAACTGCTGAACAGGGCCAGTGCAAGGATTTTTGCTGCCCTAGGCAAACCCCTGTGTGTGTGCTCCTTGCACAAACAATGCACACATTGTGACCCTCGCATGCAACCCACACACATTACACACAGACCCACGTGCACACCCCCAGCACACAACATGTACATGCACAGCCTGCTTCTTGGGCACTGGGGGGCTGAGAGCCCTCCTCCCTCCCTGCCTCCCGGCCCCTTATCCAGCCATAGAGCTTGCCAGTGGTGGCGGTGGCAGCAGGACCAGGCAGGAGAGGCACCCACTTCAATTTGCAGGAGAAGTGACAGCAACAGCTGGATCAGGGGCAGGAGAGATGGCAACAGAAGCTGGATTGGGGTGGGGGTGGTGGAGACACCTAGGGGGCGCCTCTCCCACCCCCAATCCAAAGCAGAGTTTATTGGCAAGGCCACCTAGGGTAGCAAGTTGAAGGGGGTACCTTTCCTGTCCTATTCAGCGCAGAGCTTGTTGTTGTTGGCAGCAGCGGGGCAGCTTGATTGGGAGCAGGAGAATTGCCCCCTTCAAGGTAGTGCCCTAGGCGGCTGCCTGAGCTGCCTAAAAGTAGCACAGGCTCTGCTGCTGAAATTCTCAGGCAACCGCCACAGGAAACAGGTCTAATTTCCTTTGAGGAATGGTTGTAGGGGGTGGGATGAGGAGGCTGGGTGTGTTTGTGAGAAGAAGAAGAAGAAGAAGAAGAAAGAAGTAGTTCAGGGGATCTGTTGTATGCCCATTACTCCTACTCCCCCGGCCCCACCAAATTCAGCCATTGAGTTCTCATGCTAATACTTGAATTCCCAGCATCCTTTTTGCTTATGCTAAGCCATTTTAATTTCAGCTTTTGGCAGAGACAGATGTAAAACCCATCAGCGGAAAATGAATATTTTTGGTCTGGGTTAGTTTATTAGTACTGGATGCAGGAACATTTTCCCATGGTTTGTGGATACAAGAATGTTGTGCTCTGTATGTCAAATAAAATAGCATCAAGGTACATGTAGCTAACTGGAGTATATATATATATAAAAAAATCAGTGTTAGAGTGACTTCTCTGCTGGGGAGCAAACTGATGTTTGTGGAGACTTCCTGTGGGTAGTTCACCCAGGAAAGGGTAAGAGCAGGGCACAGCTAGGGGGATGGGGGCCAGGCCATCCCTTTGGCCACAGACTGCCCCCTGGTGTCCAATCCTGGAAGCTTCTCCCTCCCTTTTGCTTTTCCCCACTGCTGGGTGCTGCTTTCTACCAACTTGGGGATCTTATCCTGGGATGGACAGAAGGCAGTGTTACTTACTTCCCCTCCCACCAGTGGACAGAAGGCAATGCCCAGCTAGGGAGAGGAACATAGGTTTAATCCAGGGATTCTCTCAGCCACCTGGGTGAAAGTGCTCCCCAAGCCAGCTGTCAGTACTAGTTCTCAGGAGCACTTTGAAACAGCCCTTCATCCACTAAACTCAATGTGAGCTGGGTTTAATTGATTCATTATCACAAATCAATTCAATTTCAATTTATTTGGCGCTGACTATTGCCATATTGGCATAAATAACAAACATACAAAAGATACAATTTTGATAAGAATCATAAATGCAACACATTTATGACAGAGCTCCAACCTAAAGTTTAAGCTCTGATCATATTTCTAGACATGAGAGCAGGCCCCGTATATCATCTGCCCGCCTATTTATACAAACAGTTAACTGGTAAGGGTCATAAATACTCCCTATGATCTAAAAGGAGCATTTTGTTCTTATAACACCCCCTTCTTATCAACTAAGGGTAATTTCAGATGTCACGCGGTCACGGGTCACCACAGTGGATTCCCAACCATGGCGAGCCAGCTAAACCCCTCCTGCAGTTCAGGAAAGCCCCAAATAGACGTGACAGGAGCAGGACCACAGCAAGGAAATGGACGGATGGACCATGGCCCCGGGCAATGCAACAGAAGGTAGCCCGATTCCAGACCGCGGTCAGAACACTCAGAAGACACCAGCGTGGGGCGGGAGGCAGACTTGGCCGACTGAGGGCAAAGAAAGTCAAAAGCACCAAAAGGCAATGCCCACACAATGGAAACAGGAAGAGAGGAGGAGGAGGGAGAAGAGCGGCCGAGGCGGCACACGCTACAGGCACAGGGAAGCCGCGGACACAGCAGAACACAGACCACACACACACACACGCCCGGGAGCAAACAACCTGAATGGGACAGGAAGGAAGGGGGGAGCACACCGGGAAGGTCAACACACACAGTACCATGGACACGGGGGGGAGGAGAGGAGGGGGCGGGGGCGGGCCAAGGAAGGGGAGGCCACCAGGCTGGGAACAATCCAGGACATGGTGAAAGGCACTCAGAACCCCACTGACAACACAGGCAGCACAGACCACCCAACAGCATCCTCATGAATGTTGCATCCTTTGTCCCTCCCTCTGTTCCCCCTTCCCTGTCTCCCCTCCCCCAGTCTTTAGATTGTAAGCTCTCAGGCAGGGACTGTGTCTACCTTAATCACTGTAAAGTGCCAGGTACATTGCTTGTGCTATATAAAAACTAATAAATAATAATAATAATAATAATTAATGTCACAGGGGTCCCCACTGGGATGGAGCAGGGTCACAGTGGGATGGCAACCAAGCCAGGGAAGTCACTGGACCAGTCCGAGGCAGGTCCAGATGGCAAGGATCCCCCTTGCTGATGCAGAAGCATGGCTGGGGACAGATGCAAGCTGAATCCTGCGGGAAGGACATGCCCCCCCCCGGAGGAAGCCGGGAGGTGTTGTCAAGGGGTCCCAAGTCCCGCACAGTCACGGAGGCAACCAGGGGACGGGGGGCAGGGCATGGACAGAGGCGTGCGGGCGGCTGGGCAAGGAAGGAAGACACCAAGGGGAGAGCTGGTAGCTGTGTCAGGCAGTGGGAACCAGCCAAACGGGGGCCCAGGCACAGAGAGGAACACCACAGGCAGCAAAGGACAGGGGTGCCCATGGAGGGGGCACAGTGGCACAGGCGAGCGGACTGGGGGCAAGCGAATCAGCCAGAACAGTCGCAAGGCTGGAACAGCAGGGAACGAGCGGCCAGTGCCCCAAGCCGGCAGGGAGGTGCTGGAAGCACATGGTGGGGCTGACATCCATGACAACGAAGACATAGGCGGCCTCACAGCCAGCTTCAGGGGGTAACGAAGGGGGCTGGGACTGGTTGGTCCACCAGATGCACATAGTGGGGCCACTGAAGCATGCCCCGGTGGTAGTCCAGCCCTGCCATGTGGTGGGCAATGAGGTAGTAGGCCTCGAATGGATCCAGCATGGTGAGCCCCACCTGAACATCAGCATGGGATCACACAGCAGCCAGCGCCACCAGCTCTGGTCTGGTGGGCCCCGACAAGGTATAGTCAGCAGCAGAGGGCCATGGCAGGTGCCCAAGTTCCAACAGGCGGTACTATGCCACCTCACGTGACTGCTGGTAGCCACATGCCCCCGTGGATGCAGCAGAAGAAGGAAACGGCCAGGGCAGGGCCCCCCTCCTCCAGACAGGTTGTGAACCTGGCCAGGCTACATATTGAGAGGGTGGACATGGTCTCCACCATGGACCACGCCACATGCAAGCATCTCATCTCTGGAATGCGCCCATCAGGAAAGGGATGGAGGCCAAGCGCCTCTGCATGGAGCCGGCATGCGCTACCGCTCTCCTCATAGCCGAAGTAACGAAGTCCAGAGTTCAGACTCACATAGGCACCAGAGAGGGTGTCTGGGAAGAAAAGGAGCAGTTGCACAGCTGGGGAATGCCACAGGTCACATAGGGTCATGGTCTCCCGGAAGGTCCAACTATGGGGGGTGCCAGGTGATCCAGGGCACGGGAGCCCAGGGGCAGCACTGCCGGCCATGGTCCAGCGGGCAGAGGGTCTGAACAGCAAGGAAAGAGGGGCCCCACGATGCCATGTGGGCTGGGGAGGGAAGCAGGGGAGCTCCAAGGATACGCGATAAGGCCGCAGGCTGCAACAAGGCTCGGCTAGCGAACACTGCATGGGGAGTGGACCCAGCACAGCTGCAGGAACCAAGCACACAGAATGTTCAGCAAGCACTGATAGCAGGGAGGTGGGTGCTGACAATAGGCAACCAGCTGTGGACCGCACTGATGCGCACATGCGGGCTTAGGGCACGAGCCCCCAGAATTGGAGCACAGGTGCACCCGGGGAGGGGCGCCATCTGTAAGTACACACTGGCTGGCAGGCGATCCGATCCCCTGCCCCCTTCCTGTTACCATGAAGCAGACAATACAGCCATTGTTGTAGCTACAACTCGTGTTTATTGTCCATACAGTGCCCCTTGTGCCCTCCCCCATCTCCCCCTCCCTAGCTCGCCCTCCGCTCTCCTCACCCTTCCGCCTTACTCCATCCCGCCACATTCCTCTGCTGCTGTGTGCCGTTTAAATCTCCCTCTCTGGTCTGTGTGTTGCGCGTTGCCTGGCAGCGACACGGCGTGCTCTCGCCACGGCTAGGGATAATTCATTCTGATTCTGCCTGGTGGTTGGCGTTCAGTCATTACTTTTGGCGGTTTCTCAGTGGGAATAGCTTTCACCACGCTTCTGGGAATGGTCCTGTCCCGACCTCCGGAAGCGTGGTTGACTTTGGCCCCTGAGGGTAATTGACTGTGGTGAACCTCTGGATGCTGCTGATCAGATGTTCCCGGCTCTTTGGCCGCGCTGTGGGATTGACCAACGTTCACTGTGGTTGGCCGTGGTATCGTCACGTCTGAAATTACTCTAAATATAACTCCTGGAGATGCCTTACTCTTCTCGGATCTTGTAGTGGCAATACTTGACTCCTGAAAAGAAAAGAAAACATTTCTGCTTGTTTATTTAATATTGTAGTTATTTTGGTAATGTAACACTGCCAGCTATTCGGCAAAGGTCTACAAAAACACATCCTATATAATAAACAAAATATAACAAAACTGAAGGGAAAACATTAAACAACTTCTACTTATTCTTGATAAAACCCCTTAAGGGCAAGGCCTTCCTGCAGTTTAACCTGCCGAATTCTTAATCTGTGGCTGCCAATCCAAAGCTAGCTACAGCATTTGACACCTCTGCTCTTTTATCAGAGAGAAAATATATCAATAATCAAAGGGAGGACCACTCATGGCTGGCTTTAGTCTGCTTAAATAAGTGGTTGCGGAGGCGTGCATAGAGAGGACATTTTAAAAGATAGTGCTCTATATCCTCCACTTGGTCCGAGGCACAAATGCATACATGATCCTTGAATGACACACCTAGGTAGTGTCCATGTAAAACTTCTGTAAGCATTACCTGCAGCCTGAGAGAGGTAAAGGCTTTCCTGAGAGTTACATTTGTAATTTGTTCAAGAATCAAGATTTGATGGAACTGATTGGTTAGGAAGCCAATATTTATAACTAGGGGATATTCTAGAAATGGAGGTCTGAGCTCTCAGGGACTGAGATTCAGTGTCAGCAATTCTGCTTTTAATAAGCTTTAAGGCTTCTTTTAAGGAATACATCCTAAGAAAGTCCAATGAGAAGTCCGGACTTCAAATTTTATGTTCAACTTCCGGCCATCATAAATCCTTTTGTTGGCCTCCCACCATCAGCTTTTCCTCCAAACACTGTCTTGGGAGCAGCTGAGGTGATGATTTAAATCCAGTACTGCAAAACATATTCACTAATCCTTGAGGCCAAGGAGACCCTCCTGGTCTCCAGTCTTAAAATAGCGGGAGATGTTACCCTCGGGGCTCCCAAAAGGCTACGCAAAAATTTATTTTGTAATGGCTCCAAGAAATAAGTGATCATTTTACTGTGGCCCCATATCTGGGCACCAAAGCATATTTGTGGGATCAATTTCTTCTGAAAGATCTTAAGAGCTTGTCCCTCTAAGTTTCCACCCCTGGTTCCGAGGAACCATAAAAGCAGTACAATAGATGAGATAGCTAATTGCCTTATGGATCTGAGATGCGAGGACCAGGTACCACTGAAGGTGAAAATCACCCCCATATATTTGAATATCCGAACCTGTTCTAATTTATTTTTGTTCAGAAACCATGATTCGGGCCTAAAATGCCTAGAAAAAACATCACCTTTGTTTTTGAATAATTGATGACCAACTCCTCCCTCAGCACCAAAATCATCCATTAATTTGATAAACCTTAAACCTCAATCTGCAGGAAGATAACAAAACTGTATCATCTGCATACATAAGTATTGATACTTGTTGGTTCCCTATTTTAGGAGCCATATATTTATCGTTGTTTCAAAAGTTAATCAATAAATGATTAATGTAGAGATTGAAAAAAATAGGAGCTAACAGGCAACCCTGCCTTTACCCCTCGAGCGGTTGAGATTGGGGCAGTCAGAGTGCCTCTAAGACTTGTGCAAACCATTAGTGATAGATCCGTATACAAAGATAATGTTAAGGATAGTAGACGTCTGTCTATTGACAACTCACTAATTTTACCCCACAGCCTTTCGCTATTAATGAGATCAAAAGGTGCAGTGAAATCAATAAACACTTCATAAAGCTTGGTCTACTTTACTTTAAAATTTTCAATTAAGTGAGAAAGCACAAAGCAATGGTCCGTTGTGCTTTTGGAACTCTGGAACCCGGCCTGCTCATCCGCCAGGATGTTATTCTGTCACCCATTTGGTCAGCCTACCCAAAAGTAGTTTAGAGTAAATATTAGAAATAATACATGAGAGACTAATTGCCCTATAATTTTAGGGCTGGCACAGTCACCTTTCTTATAGATAGGCACTACAACCCCCACTTTCCAGAGGGGAGGTACCATGCCCATGTTATTTTATCAACATAAAAGATTTGCCAGTGCTACTTCCCACCAGTCAGGGAAACATTTGAAGACCTCCCTAGGGACAAAATCAGGACCTGGGGCCTTCCTGTTTTTCAAGGAACCGATGGCCTCCAGCATCTCCTCAATGGTAACAGGGGCCCAGGGGGATTATCTCAATTTCCATTCACTTGAATTAAACTGAAATGCAGAAGGGAAACTTAATTTATGAATATTTATGCAAACCATTCATGCAAATTATGCAGCGCTCCCAAGGACTACTGCAATGCCCTCTACGTGGGGCTGCCCTTGTTCCTGGTTCGGAGGCTGCAGCTAGTGCAGAATGCGGAGGCCCATCTCCTAACGGGGACAGGTCATCAGGAGCATATAACACCTGTGCTCCGGACTCTGCATTGGTTGCCAATAGCGTGCCGAGCCAGGTTCAAGGTATTGGTATTGATTTATAAGGCCCTTCACGGTCTTGGTCCCTCATACCTCAGGGACCGCCTCGCCCTCTGCGCCCCAGAGCGGCTCCTTCAGTCTGTCGGGGGTGCCTTCCTGGAGGTCCCCCGTATTAAGCGGGGAGCCACGATGGAGAGGGCATTCTCGGTGGCCGGGCCACGTCTTTGGAATTCTCTCCTGGAGGAAGCTCGCCTGGCCCCAAGTCTCCTAACATTTCGGTGGGCTTGTAAAACCTGACTGTTCGTCCAGGCCTTTGGGGAGAGTGGGAGGGTGAGTTAGGGTTTTTATTCTCCCTGCCCTTATTTTTTATTTTTCTTTATCCCTGGATGTTTTAATTGTTGATGTTTTTATGAAAGTAAAGGTTTTATACATTTTAATTGTACGTCACCCTGGAATGCCGTAGGCATATGGGGCGACTCATAAATATAAGAAAATTAATAAATAAATAAATAAATAGTCACTTATGTTACGCCAGTGCTCATGACTGGGAAAAGGTTGAGAACCCCTGGTGTAATCAAAGGGAGGGGGGATGTGTCTCCTCCAACTTTAAGAACAGTGAAGGAAATGAATGTCCATATCCCACCCAACTTTTGAGTTCCCCAAAACTTCCCACAGCTTTCTGCTGAATGTATAATTCAAGGGGAGGAAGAGGCGGGCATGAGAGAAACTGACTAATGGGCTAATTGAATTGAGTCACCTTTAGCTTGATTGATTTAATTTGTAGGATGCAATGTTTTTTGATGAGGGAAAGCTATCTCATAGGGACTCCAAGAAGGAGAGGGGTGTATCTCCTTTGACAGAGACACTGCAAATGGAACAGATAGAGAACATGCAAACTCTGGAACAATGAGCCCTTCTACAGCAATAAACTCGAGGTGTCTTCCAACCCTACAATTCTATGAATATGGTGCACATGCAGACAGGCGACGGTGTTCTGAGTTGCATGTCCGTGTTCTGGAACTCTCCCTAGAGGTTCATTGAAGCCTCAACATCTTTCAGAAGCAGTGTAAGACCTTTCTTTTTGGCCAAGTGTTTGGCAGGTCGAAATAGGGGGATTTTTAAATGGGGTTGGGATGAGGTTTGTTAAGGGACTTTTGTATTTGTATGTATTTGTATGTATTCTATTAATTCTTAGCCTGTAAACCACTCTGAGCCTTAGGGGAAGGGTGGGGCATATATTTAAACAAACAAATAAATAAATAAATAAATAAATAAATTTCTTTTACATGTCCCTTGTCATCTGTTCGGGGCCATATTACCTGTGCTTTTGCTCAGCTAAATTTACTTTCTCTAAACACGGACCATGATTCTTTACCCCTTTTCTTCACGAAAAGGATCGAAATCCAACTCTGTGGAAATTCTTAGCTTTCAGATCCACTTCAGCCTCTATTGGTCTCTCTTTTGAGCCAACATTTGTTTTCTCTTCTGAAAGGCAATTTGCTTTCTATCTATCTTCTGGTCTTATCAATGGTGTTAAGAATGCACCTATCACTCAGAAATGTGGGCATCATGTCTTGTGTTGTCATACTTATCACCTTGTGTGTTATAATTTCATCTCTCTGCTAATCCCTCTCCTCCATTAACTAAATGTAATTTTATACTTAGATTCCTTCTTGGCAATTCTTGACAGCATAATGCTATTTTAAGAACGCTGTCTAGGCTCACAGATTGGGAACATCATTTTCTAATTTTATTATTTTTAAAAATCTTCTTCTGATTATTTTTGGCATATTGTCATACATTGTAACCATCCAGTGCATCTGAAGCTGGTAAACTAATTAGCATGTGCCCTTCTCTCTAACATAAGAAGATTAAATTTATCACATGCAGTTATAGCTGGCATTAAGCATATATACACGTTCCTTTTCTGAGGAGAAAGATAAAAATCCCGCCCCCCGTACCAGTATCTTCTCTTTAATTTGAAAGGTATTATGCTAGTAATTCTGGTGACTCTCTGTTCATTTAAAATGTTTCCATATTCTTCAGCAGGAAATTTTCTTATATTAGGGTCCAATCTTATTACTCGTTCACACATGAGTAGCTCCTCTTGTCTCACTGAAAGTATTATATATCATCACAGATGTGTTTTGCATCATAAGCAAATTTTGTTCTCCAAGCCTATTTAAGTGTAAATTATTGTTTTTTAAAATGTTTTTATTATGTTTTTATGGAATTGTACGTCGCCCCGAGATGCTGTAGGCATGGGGGTGCGACTTAGAAATATTTAAAATAAAATAAATAAATAAATAAATAAATAAATAAATAAGAACAAAACATCCTGCCTCCCCTGAAAAACATACATAGTATTTATTGATTGCATAATATTTATTTATTGGAAGGAGTCTCAATGACTACAAATCTGAAATGGTTTACTCCAAAATAAGGGGTGATTTCAGACAAGACGGGGCGGCATTTGCCCCGTCCCGGAATCACCCAAATGATTTCCTGCAGGGATCACTCTGGCATGTCCAACAGACGTGGGAATCGGAGAGGGGGCGGGGCCGCACGGCCATGCTCCCCCGCCGCCTGCCCTCTGGGGAGACAGGCGGGTGCTGTGGCCAATGCGGCCTCAGCGCTCGCCCGAATTGACCATGGCCCGGAATCCTGCCGTGGTTTCCATCCAGATGAGATGGGCCCCTTCATTGCGGCAGGGAATCGCATTCACCACGTGACCAGCGCCGACCCTGCCGGTTCAGCCGATCATGTGGTGAATGTGATTCCCCGCCGCGATTGACCGTGGCAAACATCTGGGGGGGGGAACTTCCGATTCCCCAACAGATGTTACGGGACCATTCCCCACCACAGGGTATTGACTGTGGTTGAGCGTGATCTCGTAATGTCTGAAAATACCCAAGATCACTAAAGTCAATGGGATGGGACTATGAGTGTTACCTGTCAGGAATCCTGGCACATGTAGGTCTTGAACGGACAACTGCAGTGCTCTCAGGTACTGAGTTTGTTGCAACACCGCTACTGCACACTGGTGGCCCATGGAACTGCAGTCAATCCAGCCAGCAAGTGCTATACAATGATTAATAATAATAATTCAGAGATGGCTACCACATGTGTGTTTAATGCCAAAACCAAGTCTCCAGTATTATGTCTGGTAACCAGAGCTGAAATGCAAATCCAATGGCTATTTGGATTTGCAAGTAATCCTTTGAGTACTCAAATAATATTCATGACTGTCTATGTAATACGGACTTATTTGATGAGGTCATTGACAGACGTATGACATGGGCACACAGCAGGAGAACCAGAACCCAGGACCTTTAGCATAGCTGCTCCAAAGCACAGCTACTTAGCTACATTGGCAGTGTCTTTTTAAGATGCTAACAATCAGCTCTTTATGTGAGCAATATGCCAAGAGATCCTCCATCACTGAATTAAAAAGGAGGTCTGTGTATTTGGGATTCAAGTGGCCCAACATTTCCTGAAAAACATAATATCCAAGATCTCAAACTGGACCCCCCAAACCTCAGCACATATCCAGCTTGGAGCTGAGCTGCTTTTTGACTCTCAGGTCAGCTCCCTGCTTAGGAAACCTGAAGTGAGCCCTCCCCACCTGCAGGGACTGCCACTGCCTAAGAATTGCAGTGTCCGGCCTTAAAAAAACAAAGACTTAGCTCCCATTGACTATAAATGGATGAAGGATTGTAGCCTGAGCAGAGAAATATGGAGCTGCTCCTTCATTGGTTGTTGTTGAGGGCAGGGGGGCACTTTGGGTGTGGGGGCAAGGGAGTGAGGGAAGGGGGGTGCTGTGGGTGGCAAGAGAGCAAGGGTGGGGAGCGCTTTGTATTTAACAAAAAACTTGGATATTCTATAGTCAAAAAACTTTGTTTTACAAGAAGAGTTAAGGCTCTTGCAAATTATGCACTAAAAAGCATGGAAATTGCAAGTTAAGGCTCCCGCCTTAACTTCGGTGCCATGTTAGCAGTAAAGACATTGTACAGTCTCACATATTGTGCTTACTTACAACTTAGGCTCCATGCACCCACATTTTGCCTTTGTCTTTCAGTCCCAATCCTCTTCCTCTGCAGGTTGGGGGCAACTCTGAAGCTGGGGACAGGAGGGCATGAGCTGACCCCTCACCCCTTCCATTCCCTCTATTCTTTCATGTCGGTTGGGGAGAATGGAACAGTTGAGTAATGTCTCACAACCCTCCCTCTTACCTGCTAGTCCCCACTGCCCTCCCAGAGCACAGTGAATCTGGATACAGTCATATACAAATGTTTAATTTAAACGTTAAGTTTGGTATGCATTGAAAGTAATACAATGGAATGGTCATTGGAAGGAATGGAGGCAATAGCAATGCCAATTTCTAATTAAATACTATTGTCATTACAACATCCAATTAAGTGACTGAGAGAGAATACAACACAGCTACATCTTTGGGAGTACATGGGGAAGGCAAGAGGGTTTCAAATAATGAGGAAGGCACCAGATGCTTTAAGTGGAATGGCTGGAATGATTGGGAAAAATACAAAGAATGTGCAGGATCGAGTAAGTAGGTGGAATGACAGGAGGAATTAGAAATAGTTACAACAACAAGGTTCTGAGTGAAATAACTTATTTAGAAGATTGATGGGATACCGGGAGAGCAGTCCTATCATTTAACCCATTTACCATAGCTGACACCCCTCTGAGTCCCAATAGCCTCCTTCCCTGTTATTCCACTTCCTCTCCTGTTTTTTGTTGTTGTCATTCCACACACACCCTTACTTCTGTTCCATAGGACACACACAGATAATCATTACATTTCTCCCAGACCTTTTGAGTTCTCTGTGAGGTGAGTGGGGGCTAGAGGGTTAGAGGGGCGACTTGGACCCAGGACTTCTGGGTTGTCTGTTACAAGGTTGAGAACTGAGCAGGGGAGAGGACAACAAGCTAGGAACCACCAGGACAAGTGAGTTGCTTGTGAAGAGAGTACAGCCTACTGGGTTAGAGTGGCATGGAGAGGCTGGAAGTCAGAAGTCCCGAGTTCTCTGTTAAAGGGCTGGGACCAAGTAGATTAGAGGGGGAGAAGGGGTGGGAGCCAGGACTCTTTTGTTAAAGAGGAAACGGAGGAGGCGAGGGGACAGCTTATGCCCTCCTGTCCCCAGCTTCAGTGTTGCCCCTGACCTGCAGAGGAAGAGGATTGGGGCTGAAAGACGAAGGCAAAGTGTGGGTGCATGGAGACTAAGTTGTAAGTGAGCACAATATGTGAGACTGTACAATGTCTTTACTGCTAACATGGCACGGAAGTTAAGGNGCGCTCGCCCGAATTGACCATGGCTCGGAATCCTGCTCCGATTCCCCAACAGATGTTACGGGACCATTCCCCACCACAGGGTATTGACTGTGGTTGAGCGTGATCTCGTAATGTCTGAAAATACCCAAGATCACTAAAGTCAATGGGATGGGACTATGAGTGTTACCTGTCAGGAATCCTGGCACATGTAGGTCTTGAACGGACAACTGCAGTGCTCTCAGGTACTGAGTTTGTTGCAACACCGCTACTGCACACTGGTGGCCCATGGAACTGCAGTCAATCCAGCCAGCAAGTGCTATACAATGATTAATAATAATAATTCAGAGATGGCTACCACATGTGTGTTTAATGCCAAAACCAAGTCTCCAGTATTATGTCTGGTAACCAGAGCTGAAATGCAAATCCAATGGCTATTTGGATTTGCAAGTAATCCTTTGAGTACTCAAATAATATTCATGACTGTCTATGTAATACGGACTTATTTGATGAGGTCATTGACAGACGTATGACATGGGCACACAGCAGGAGAACCAGAACCCAGGACCTTTAGCATAGCTGCTCCAAAGCACAGCTACTTAGCTACATTGGCAGTGTCTTTTTAAGATGCTAACAATAAGCTCTTTATGTGAGCAATATGCCAAGAGATCCTCCATCACTGAATTAAAAAGGAGGTCTGTGTATTTGGGATTCAAGTGGCCCAACATTTCCTGAAAAACATAATATCCAAGATCTCAAACTGGACCCCCCAAACCTCAGCACATATCCAGCTTGGAGCTGAGCTGCTTTTTGACTCTCAGGTCAGCTCCCTGCTTAGGAAACCTGAAGTGAGCCCTCCCCACCTGCAGGGACTGCCACTGCCTAAGAATTGCAGTGTCCGGCCTTAAAAAAACAAAGACTTAGCTCCCATTGACTATAAATGGATGAAGGATTGTAGCCTGAGCAGAGAAATATGGAGCTGCTCCTTCATTGGTTGTTGTTGAGGGCAGGGGGGCACTTTGGGTGTGGGGGCAAGGGAGTGAGGGAAGGGGGGTGCTGTGGGTGGCAAGAGAGCAAGGGTGGGGAGCGCTTTGTATTTAACAAAAAACTTGGATATTCTATAGTCAAAAAACTTTGTTTTACAAGAAGAGTTAAGGCTCTTGCAAATTATGCACTAAAAAGCATGGAAATTGCAAGTTAAGGCTCCCGCCTTAACTTCGGTGCCATGTTAGCAGTAAAGACATTGTACAGTCTCACATATTGTGCTTACTTACAACTTAGGCTCCATGCACCCACATTTTGCCTTTGTCTTTCAGTCCCAATCCTCTTCCTCTGCAGGTTGGGGGCAACTCTGAAGCTGGGGACAGGAGGGCATGAGCTGACCCCTCACCCCTTCCATTCCCTCTATTCTTTCATGTCGGTTGGGGAGAATGGAACAGTTGAGTAATGTCTCACAACCCTCCCTCTTACCTGCTAGTCCCCACTGCCCTCCCAGAGCACAGTGAATCTGGATACAGTCATATACAAATGTTTAATTTAAACGTTAAGTTTGGTATGCATTGAAAGTAATACAATGGAATGGTCATTGGAAGGAATGGAGGCAATAGCAATGCCAATTTCTAATTAAATACTATTGTCATTACAACATCCAATTAAGTGACTGAGAGAGAATACAACACAGCTACATCTTTGGGAGTACATGGGGAAGGCAAGAGGGTTTCAAATAATGAGGAAGGCACCAGATGCTTTAAGTGGAATGGCTGGAATGATTGGGAAAAATACAAAGAATGTGCAGGATCGAGTAAGTAGGTGGAATGACAGGAGGAATTAGAAATAGTTACAACAACAAGGTTCTGAGTGAAATAACTTATTTAGAAGATTGATGGGATACCGGGAGAGCAGTCCTATCATTTAACCCATTTACCATAGCTGACACCCCTCTGAGTCCCAATAGCCTCCTTCCCTGTTATTCCACTTCCTCTCCTGTTTTTTGTTGTTGTCATTCCACACACACCCTTACTTCTGTTCCATAGGACACACACAGATAATCATTACATTTCTCCCAGACCTTTTGAGTTCTCTGTGAGGTGAGTGGGGGCTAGAGGGTTAGAGGGGCGACTTGGACCCAGGACTTCTGGGTTGTCTGTTACAAGGTTGAGAACTGAGCAGGGGAGAGGACAACAAGCTAGGAACCACCAGGACAAGTGAGTTGCTTGTGAAGAGAGTACAGCCTACTGGGTTAGAGTGGCATGGAGAGGCTGGAAGTCAGAAGTCCCGAGTTCTCTGTTAAAGGGCTGGGACCAAGTAGATTAGAGGGGGAGAAGGGGTGGGAGCCAGGACTCTTTTGTTAAAGAGGAAACGGAGGAGGCGAGGGGACAGCTTATGCCCTCCTGTCCCCAGCTTCAGTGTTGCCCCTGACCTGCAGAGGAAGAGGATTGGGGCTGAAAGACGAAGGCAAAGTGTGGGTGCATGGAGACTAAGTTGTAAGTGAGCACAATATGTGAGACTGTACAATGTCTTTACTGCTAACATGGCACGGAAGTTAAGGCGGGAGCCTTAACTTGCAATTTCCATGCTTTTTAGTGCATGATTGAATTTGCAAGAGCCTTAACTC
>QEPC01014010.1:1786661-1800698 GCA_003113815.1 Sphenodon punctatus
CCCCCCAAGCACAGAAACCCAGGTGAAGCCATCAACCTTGGGTCCCTCTCACAACTTCTCCCAGATCCTTTCCTTTTGTCCCACTTAGACACCCACCCAGAGTCCCTTTTGTCCCATGGCTCCCAAATGCAGATTGTCTTTGTCCTCCCTGTGTGTCTTTTGTAACACCCTTGAGCCTATCCCAAATCTTTTATCCTGAACCCTATAACTGCCCCTCGCTTCCCCAATGCAAATTGAGAAGCTTTAGATACGGACACATGCAGGCTACTCTGTGCGTGTCTGTGTCTTGAAGGGTCTCCCAGACCTTGGTCTGCCCCTTCCCTTCCAACCCCGACTTCTCTGGATCCGCAGACCACCTGTCCCCTCTGCAACAGGAAAGGAGAGGTAACCCATAGGTCCAGACTTTCTCTCTAGCTCTAGCTCTCCCTTTTGCTGTATCCTCACTGGATCTCCCTTCCCTCACTTCCCTCCCCCCATTTTTTCCACTTGGTACTTTCGTTTTCCTCACCGCCGCTTGTGTTTTACTTTTGAGCCTCCAGACAGACCAGGGCTGTGTTTCCTTATGTTATCTATGTACTTAAATAAACCATTTTAGTTTTTTTATTGGATATTTGTCTCCTTCCCTTTCTTCACTTTTGGGAAGGGTAACGTAAACTGTCTGAAGTGCGCATCTGTCCTCAGATTGATCCTTGGGACACGCAGGGACCCCAGTTTAAGAAATTAAGCTAATTTCCCCCGAAGTTAAGGAACGGTGGATACTAGGGTACCCACCCCCCAATAGTCATGAGTGGGAGGGGGTTCACCTGTTAACACACGTACCCCATGATGTCTATCATAATTCCTCTTTTGCTGTTCCATGCATTTATTTTCTCTTTCTTGAAGGGTTAAGGCATCAGGGACCTGAGGTTTAAGTCGGAATGGAATCACAGGGACTGGAATATGGAGATGTCTACTTATCACTATTTCCGCTGGACTAAAACCATTGGCCAGAGGTGTCGTGCGGTATGCCAGTAGAGCCTTGTAAGAGTCCTGCAAATTTTTCAGATGACTTTTCACAATCTTTACCGCAGTCTCAGTGAACCTGCTGCTTTGAGGAAAATGAGGACTAGAAGTAACTTCAGTAAAACCATATTCTTTTGCAAACTTGGCAAATAGAGAAATTGAAGAAGGGTCACAATGTGGCCCATTATCTGTATGGACTACCTCTGGATCCTCATGTCTCACAAAGTATTTCATGTGGTTAACGACAGTTTGTACTGTGAGAAATTCAAGCTTGGCCAATTCAAAGTAATGTGAATAATAATTAGACACAAGAAGGTACCACTGCCTGTCCAAATAAAATAGATCTGCACCCATCTGTTGGCAAGGGCACTCTGGAAAGGTAGAGGGCATAAATGGTTCAGAACGTTCTGATTGATCTTGTAGACAGACAGAACAGTGCTTGAACAAGTCTTCCAGCTTGGATGAGAGTCCTGGCCACAAGACAGCCTGGTGTGCATGAGCCCCGCACTTGATAGTGACTTGGTGATCCTCATGTAACCTTTGGAGGATCTCAGTTTACATATTTGAGGGGATGATAATGAGACTTCCCTTCATTAACAGACCATCTTGCAAGGAGATCTCAAACTGGTGTTCCCAGTACTCTGCTCAACTAGCACTCACCTCCTCCTTAGGAGGCCGGCCTTGTTCACAATAACTGATGAGATGACGACACTTGTGATCTACTTGCAACCTGACCAGATCTCTGCCTGCTTCTTATCTGTAGTAGGGAGGGATGCTATAACTTTTTGGATGTGCGCTGACATTTCTTCAGCTAGTTCTTTGTTGCCCACCTCAGGTAATGGACTTCTTGACAGAGTGTCCACTGTGACGAGATTCTTCTCTAGTGTATACGAAATCATAAATGAGTATCTCATCATGTGAATCTTGATTCGTTGCATTCCTGTTGAGAGGCTATTGAGGGACTTTGTTGAAAATATGGATACTATGATCAGTTTCTATTTCTATTTTGAGACCTGTGATGAAATCCTGGAAGTGTTCACATGCCCAGACGATAGCCAAGGCCTCCTTTTCTATCTGCGCATGAGTTTTCTCAGATTCTGACAGCGTACGTGACGCAAATGCTACCAGTATCATTTCTCAACCACTTTGTCTCTGACAGAGGACTGCCCCCAGCCCATAAGACGATGCATCAGCCGAGACTATAGTAGGTTTGCTGGATCAAAGATAGCTAAACACTGTGCTGAGCAGAGAATCCTCTTTAACTCCTCAAATGCCTTATTCTGTGCCGATCCCCAGGTTCATTTCCTATTAGCGTGTAGCACTTCATACAGAGGATGCGTAATGTCTGCCATTCTTGGTATATATTTGCCTAAGAAGTTGATCATGCCCAGGAATATCCTCAACTCTGTTACATTGGTTGGCACTGGCATTTTACAAATTGCTCTGTCTTGTTCTCATCAGGATGTATTCCTGCACTACTAATCCACATGGCCCAGGAACCAGGTGCTTTCTTTCCCAAACTCACATTTGCCAGTGTTCAATGTAAGCCCAGATTCCTGAAGTTTATATAATATTTTGTGTAGGTGATCATTATTGGCCAAACCATAAACCTGGTTGTCACCAAGTTGATAGACCATACCCTCCATGCCTTCCAGCAACTGGCTCATCCTTTTTTGTTGTTGAAGATTTTGGGTGCAGAAGAGATCCTGAATGGTAACTGTTTTAATCTGTATCTCCCAAATGGAGTATAAATGTGGTGAGAGCTGAGGATTCCTGGGTGAGTGGTATCTGCCAGGATCCTGAGTTGGCGTCTAAGTTACTGATAACTTTAGCATTTGCCGTTGTCCAAGAGTGTATTCAACCACTGGCATAGGGTAATGTTCCCATTCCACACTCTTGTTGATCTCTGAGATATATGCAGATATGTATGTCACTCAATGGTTTTGCTACAATGACCATGGAAAAGCACCAGTCAGAAGGCTCATCAACTGGTTCTATAACTCCCTTGTGAACCATCTCAAGGAGGTGCTTCTTAACTGTTCTAATTAAGGGTAGAGGGACTTGTCAAGGCACCATAAGTGCAAAGGGTTTTTCCCCTCCCTTAAGTTTAATTGTATAGGGTTGTTCCAGTTTTCCAAGCCCATTAAACAGTTGTGGGAACTCTTGCACCAGGTTTACCCCTGTGGTTTGGGATCTGACCTCATTCAATCTCTTTATCAGATCCAACGCCTCACTTGCCTTGCAACTAAGCAGTGGTTGTTCAAGGTCTTTGATTACGTAAATGTTTTCCCAAGTTAAAACTGATTTATATTTCAGTTGCTCATTTAACATCCCTGCAGTCAGTAGAGCTCTTTTATGTGGTGCAAATAGCTTCTTGTCCATGTGGTGTAGCTCTAGCTGAGTGAGAGCAGACCTGAAACTTTCTCAGGAATAACAGTAACATCAGATCCTGTGTCAGTCTTAAGGCATATTATAGTATCATGGAGCATAATATCTGCAGTCCAATGGCACATTTCTGAACCAGTCATTTTAATATGCCCCCCCCCCCAAACCTCTGAACTAGGCTCCTTCAGTGGCCAACTCACATACTTGTGGCTTTTCACCTGAGTGGCAGACTCGGGCATAGTGGCCCTTCTTATGGCATCTGCTGCAAGTTGCATTATTTATTATATTTATTTTATTTATTTAACAGATTTTTATCCCGCTCTCCCCACCTCAGTGGGTCAGAGTGGCTAACAAAACCATGAAAACAACAATATAAAAACACTTGAACAATTTAAAACATTAATCATAAAAACACACCCTCCCCCCCAACCCTACCCCTGCATTCCCCGGACACCGGGGAAGATACCGGATGTACTGGTATCCGATCTCCCTGGTACCGGATTTACCGATATCGGCATACCGGATTTTTAACATTGGCTGCGGTACCGGATTTTTTACATTGCAGCTATTGACTTCAATGGCCGCAATGTAAAAAATCTGGTACCACGGCCAATGTTAAAAATCCGGTATACCGGTACAGGTAAATATCGGATTTATCGGATTAAGCTGATACACCCAAATACTGGCAATATCGGATCTTGGGAGAACTGGAATTCCCACCCCTATTAGCAGGGCATTCATTATGTGTATGGCCTAGAGGTGTGACGACACCATCCACATGTATTGGTTTTTACCGCCTTACTCTCACCCTTAACCATAGGGCTGCCTTCAACAGGATTTTCAGGAAGGCCTGGCGTGTACCCGAGGAAACTGAGACTCCTTAAAGGGCTGTTGAACAGCTATAATGCTGTTCATATTGACCTTAGAATTAACTGACCCTCGTCTCTTGTTTCTTCTTGACACTCTCTGCTTGTTGGGCTGCTGTCATGACCATCTCCAAAGTCAGGTTAGTGTCTAGCTGTAAACTCCCCAACACCTGACAATATTTTATGCCACAAACAATCTGGTCTCTGATCATTTCATCATGAAACCTGCCTGTGAAGTCACACTGTTGGGTCAGGGCATATAATGCTGTAACAAAATCTTCAACAGAGTCCCCCTCCTCCTGCAACTGGGAGAAGAACATATATCTTTCATAAATAATATTCCTTGTAGGGACAATATGTTTCTGAATTTTTTCCATGACTGTATTGTATGACTGAGGCTGCTTTTGGACGATCGCGGCAGTGCCCGCGCTTGTTTTTCAAAACTACCGGGAGGCGGGTTTACACGTGACACTGCCGCTGATTATGCGCATGTGTGGGCAACATGCATCCATTTCCAGCTGCGTATGTCCACCCTCGATTGGCGACCCAATCAGTTCGCGGCTGGAAATGGATGCGCAGCACTCACATATGAGCATAATCGGCTGCGGTGTCACATGTAAACCCGCCTCCCAGTAGTTTTGAAAAACAAGCGCGGGCGCCGCTGCGATCGTCTAAAAGCGGCCTTAGACTCATCAGCAGTCAAATTGAAAGATAGCACAATATCTTCAGCATGTGGCCCCATCAGATACAGGAGAGAGTCAATCTGTTCCTCCTCTGGCTTCTTTTTCAGATCAGAGGCCTGCTAAACCTCTCTGATTAGGTGTTCCATTTGATCCAATCATCACCAGCCTTAAAAAGTAAATGGCTCTGGGGCTGGTATCTGATAGACTGAGCCTGCATTATTACACAGGGAGGTAGCAAATCATGTAGAACTCATTCTGATTAGGTTTCAGGCTTCCACTACAATCCCACCACTGCCACCATGTGTTGTTTGGGTGAGGTTCTTCTCCTCCCTAGGCCTTAGGATCCAGACAGACTCACACACAGGCCTCTGAACAGTAAGAACACAACTTCTCTAATTGATTCCCTTTTAGACCTTACAGTCAAACCCAGAATACTCAAACTGTATTCTAGCAACCCTAGCTGGAGTGCTTATACAATTACAGGTTATTACACAGTAATGACAATGGGCAAACTAGATGGGCCAAAGCTACAATATCCAGTTCCAGATCTGTCTGATTTTGAACACTTTAGCTTTTAAAGAGTGCTTAGATTTGCCCTTTGGTACAGAGCCAGAAGTTCCAAAGTATTCAGGACCCTGGGTTTGAGTCTTGACTAAAAATGGCAGCTCAGTCATTATGGTGCTCTGTGTTAGAAGACAAGGGCACTTACTGAATAAACACCAACCTTTCCTGCCACGCTGACCTTTCCCCCTTGGTGATTTCACAACTGTTTGAGGAGACCCCAACAGGAGGAGGAAGGGAAAAATAGCCATCCTACAGTACATACCAAAGGCAAATCAGCAAGCTTTCAACATCCATCCAGGAAATCATTCCCACAGTGGGAAAATATTTATAACCATGAGGCTGTTGGTGTTATGAGTCCATTTGGATGCTGTGTGTGTCTATTGCAGTAAATGGCATTTTATTTAGAAACAGTTGGAGTGAGAGACTGGGGTGATTCACCTGCCGGGACTGTGCACCACTTTTACATAATGAAAGCAGGATGGAATTGCACTAGAAAAAGGCTGCTTGCTTTCTCTTTGGAGTGCTTTGTGCCCTTTGACAGCAGTAATTAGGCCCATCCCAGCTTGTATTTGTGATTCATGAAAAGAAACCCTTGGCAAAATCTAGCTAAGTCATCAGTCACAGTTCCAAAGTACCACCTAAGTTTTTATGAAAAAGATTGCTTGGACCTAGAATTTACAACAATTGACAAGCTGATCTCCCATCAAAGAGAACATACAATGGAGTGACTTGCTGAATGACTGGTCAGTGGTGGCAACATGCTCTCTGGACCTGCTTAGAAAATGGAATTTTTACTCCACAGGAAATGTTGACATCAGTCTCCATTCTGAACTGGAAAATAAAATCAAACCGTTGGAGAATTTCAAGGACTGAAAAGTTGCAGAGAGCTTTGAATTGGAAATGTTGAAACAAAAGTTGACATTTGGGATCAAAGTGAACAAAATGTTACAATGAAACAATTTGACATTTCAGAACAAAATGACATTGGAAGCTGAAACCAAATGAAAATCATGTTGAATTGGCATTTTGACATAAAATTCTGCCGACAGTCGGGCTCTTTCCCCTTCCCCTGAAGTACCTGGTACTAAACACTGTTGGAAACAGATTTGTCTTTGACTTGAAAGAACAATGCACTTTTTTGGTACAATATGGTAGCTCCCAAAATGAGATATATGGTGATTTGCATAGTCATGTTAAATGTCCCCAGATGGTCTGTAAAAGTGGCCTTGGCTACAGCAAAGTAAACTCTAGAGTCTACCAGTACCATGGCCATTCCTGGAATAGCAAGGCTGGGGTATATGGGAATGTTCTGTCCATGGCCACCACATGCACATTAGTCAGCCCCTGGTCTATCTCCTCACCCTATGCCCCATGGTGCTGGTGTGGATCAAAGGACTGCAGTGCCTGCAAGTCCATATTGTGCAGCTGCAGCTGCCAGCCTTGTGCAAGGAGCATGCCCAGGGCTGTGAACATCTCCAGTGGGTGCATGAAATTGTGAGCCAGTGATATAATCAAAATGCTTTCACTGGAATCAATGTGAGAAAGAGTTATAGGACTGGCCCATAATCAGGGACCCACCCATGTTCACATTATTAGTCAAATTTGAATAATTTGCTTTGCTCATCAGCACATGCAACTTCCTTTCCAAGCCTGGTTGCTATTGGATCTTAAATGAATGGACATTTTCATACCTATTGTTTATCATTTTTATTATTATTATTTACCCTGCCTTTCTCTGAAGACTCAGGGTAGCTTATAAAAAATAATAATATAAAACACAATAAAATGCATTAAAATTCCTTAAACATCATCCCAACCACCTACACACCCTACCCTTTATCCTCACGTGCCACCCACCAATGTTCTTCCCCAAACCCCACTACTCAATCCCACCCAACCCTATTCCTCTTCCAAGGAGAGAGAGTTCCAAAACTGTCGGACAGCAACCGAGAACACCCCCCTGCACACCCTCGGACAATTTCAGAGGCCACAATGGGATGTAGGGGAAGGTCTTTCAGATACCTGGGGCATGTTTAGGGCTTTATAGGTTAAAAAACAAACCATCTACCTGAGGAATTGATAACAATGAATTATATGAATGTCCTTTATATTGAAAGTTTGTTATTACACATGGGTATGACATTAATATAATTCATTGTTATCAATTTCCCAGGTAGATGGTTTGTTTTTTGTCTGTGTAGCTAATTGGGGGATTTGATTGTTGAAATTATATCCCTTGTATTGTATGACTTTATAGGTTAAAATCAGCACCTTGAATTATGCCCGGAAAGTTATTGGCAGCCAGTGCAGACTCTGGAGCACCAGTGTAATGTGCTGCCAGTGACCCGTCCCCGCCAAGTTCTGCACTAACTGCAGCTTCTGAACAGTCTTTAAGGGCTGTTCCATGTAAAGTGCATTGCAGTAGTCTAGCCTCGAGGTTACAAAGGCATGAATGATGGTGGCCAGATCTGAATCTGACAGAAGGTTGCAGCTTTCTCACCAGATGGAATTTGTAAAAAGTGCTCGTGGTCACCATCACACCTTGACAATCCAGGCGCATCAATAACAGGGGTTCCCACCTCCCTCAGGCCACAAGATTGGCCAATCATCATCACCTTGGTCTTGTCTGGACTCCATTTCAATATGCTCGCCCGCATCCAGTCCCCAATGCCACCGGGTAAGCATTGAGACTGGAGGACCTGGATCAGATGAAAAGAAGAGATAGAGCTGAGTGTCATCTGCATATTGTTGGCACCTCACTCCAAATCTCTGGACAATCTCGCCCAGGGGCCTCTGATACACCTTGAACAGGAATGGGGACAAGATAGAACCCTGAGTGACCCCACAAGGAAGCTTCCATTCCAAGGTTAGCTGCCTATCCTCTGCTGACAATTCTATTATGCTTTATTGGCACAAGTCATTTTGGGCATTTTTACACACACGTTAAAGTTCTGGATGTTTCAGTCTTCTGGGTTTACAAGCCCACAAGTAAGTTCTGGATGCATTTTCCACACACACACTGCCCTGATGCAGTTCCTGGATGCATTCTTCACACAAAAACTGCCCTGAGGCAGTCTAAAGTCACCGCAGCTGTAAACGTGACAGGCTGCCATGGAAACCAAGTGACCACAGCTGTCTGGAGCAAAGCTGTTTACCAGGAGAACCTTTTANGTGCTGCCTGTGTAAATCCTGTGGGGTTTCTTGCACGTGCTCCCATGCACACGCATCCCCACACACAGAGGCATTGGAAAAAACTGAGGTGTCTCTGTGCATGGTGATGCTTGGGGATGGGTGTACTCCCCGTCAAAACCTTCCCTCCACCAATCACGCATGGACCGCGACACACCGCCACCCCCACACAGCCGCGGCCTGTGTAAAAAGGGCCAACGTCTATGGGTTGGTAAGTAAGTAGGTGAGGGGGAGTTTATGGTGCCGTGTTGTCAAATGCATAAGGATGTGGGAGTTTTTTCCTTGCTTTCTGTGGGTTTAGGATAGAGCTAAATTTATTACTTATTATTTGTAGTTATTCACATTTTCAACATCCCTTTGGGTACCCAGACAATATCCACAACTGTAATGGCTACCCACGTATCTGATTTTTGGGCGTTCCATTTAGGTTTCCCCTCCCCCCCCATGTTTCTAGTTTTTTTACTTTGTGTTTTTTGGTTTTTCAGTCATTTTGGTATTTGGTTGCATCATTTTCAGCATCTTCACATGCAATAGTGCAAATATTGCTAAAATGATGTAACCAAAATACTCAAATGACCAAAATAACAAAAAATAATAATAATGAATCAACAAAATAAAAAAAATTAAGAATCAACAAATGCCAAAATGGAATAACCAAAATGGAGTGTAAAAAGATATCTGTTATTATCTGAACTGCCATTTTTGGTTCAGGTAGCATAGATTCAGTGGGCTTACCCATTTCCCCTGGTACCCATTTCAGCTCTAGTTCAGGATTGCAGCCTTGAAGAGTTGTGGAGATCAGGTTAGATGATCATCATTATACTAGTTGTCACTTTATCATTAGCAAAATAATCCAATGTCCTTTGCATTCTGATTGGCCATAAGTCCATATATCCCATTTAAGATCTCAGACTGAAATTGTCAAAAATGAATTTATTTATTTATTTTTTAAAAAAAGACTGAAATCCATTCATAAGTCCCTCGATAAGTGCCCTGATTTCTAGAGGTGGTGAACACCATCTTGGAAAAGAGCCACACATGTGCAAAATGGCCAGAGTGACCATTTTGTGCATGCACAGAGTGTTTTTTAATTTTTTTCAAGAATCTCACAAGATCTCAAATTATTATCAAGATCTTATCAAGATCTCAGTAACAGTTCTGATTCCAAGAATCATTTTGACTCTGGTTTCAGTCCTATGCCTCACTAATCTATTAGAATTTTATGAGNCCGTTCGGTGTTCGGTTCTGTTTGGTATGTTCGGCCATTTCGCTGTTTGGTGTTCTGTTCTGTTCGGTATGTTCATGTTCGTGTTTGTGTTCACGTTTGCGTTCAGTAGTCTGAACAGGCCGAGTTCGGGCCGAGCACCAAACTTCCGAACCGCGTTCGCCCATCCCTAGAAGTTTCACGCAGAAGTTCAAGGATCCAGATGTTTAAGATCTGGGTGAGTGATTTAGACATGCAGAGAGTTCAGGATGTAACAGCAAACATGCAGGAGAAATGTGTGTGTAAAAACACCCATTGTTTTAAATGCCACAAATCTTGTGACTAGCATAGCATTTCCTAGGCATTTGACATGGATCTCTCCTTCTCCTGTCTCACTTTCATCTGCAGAGCTGTCCAACTGTGCAGCAAAGAATTCCTGACTACTAAGGAGGTGGAATGAGGTCATCCCATGAGCCACTGTCTATGTAGCCTTTACTTGCTTGTCATTAGGAAATTCGACATTTTTGGAACACCACTTGATCACCATGAATTACTCTTCTGTGACACCAATGAAAGAAAATGGGCCTTTATAGCAAGGTGAAATGCTGTTTGGAAGAAAAGCTTTCATCAGGTCAAACATTTTTCTTTCCCTTTTCTGTGACCTATTTCCTTCCAATGAGAAAACTGAGTGGGCTTAGACACTCTTCTACAAAGTAAAACTCGCACAGAAATCTCCTGCTGTTCAGGTTCTCTGTGATGTTCAGTATTAGATTCCTAAAATGAGATACCGACACTCCTATGGGTGCGTAGCAGGATGAGCTGGAAGGCTCCAGCTGAACTTGCTTCTGGAGACTGCTTGCCCTAATGACTGTAATTACCTGAAGCCCAGGTAGGGAGACTGGCTGGGATTAGTGTGTGTCGGTCAGCTTACCTGTAAGCTCTGGAGTATAAAGCTGGGATGGGAGTCTAGTCAGAGGGACCATCTGGGAAACCTGGAGATGGGGGAATGATATAAAGAGCTGCCTCCACGTGATGAGTTGTGCCTGTGTTGGAGTTTTTAGTAAACTGACACCGAGAGATCTGATTTTGTGAGAGTGATTGATTCCACAGCCTCATTGCACCCAGCAGGGAAAGGGAAGTGCTGGATTGTGAGGAATAAAGAAATTAACATTGAAGAAACTGTGAATGTTTTGTGCATTATGTCAGGTGCTACTGGGGTTTGGGGTCCAGGAGGGTCATTGCAGGATCAGTCTGGGAGCTAGTGTGATTGGATCTGACCCCCAAAGAGTTCAGGGAAGGCTGGGGACTGACACACAAACCAAGGGAAACACAGTTACAGGAAAACCAGCAGGCAGGCAGAAGGACCAGTTTCAAAACAAACAGAAGAACCGGATACAGGGCAGGCAGGAACAAATACAAACAGACAGCGTCCAAAGGCAGAATCAGAAGGGCAAAACAGATCCAATCCAAAGTCAAACAGAATCCAAGCAGGACAAGTCCAGGGGAAACAGAATCTGATGATCCACCCAGCTCCCTGTGGCTGCAGACAATCCATGTCTTTTAGATGGTGGGCAGCCAACCAGGAAGCTGGGGTCATGGAGCAAGGCAGAGGGAGGAGCATGACCATGGCAAGGCGGAGGAGGGGGGCATGGCCAGAGTCATAATTGGCATTCCCACTGGCCAATAAGCATTGCAAAGACATCATGATGTTTTAAGTTGGCTCTGTGATGCTTTCTCATCCCCAAACTGTTGCTGTTATCTGTTAGGTGTCCCATCCATCACAGAGGTGGCTGGTGGGGATAGAGATGCTGTCAGTGCCTGGCAACCAGCAGAAGTTAGAGGGCAGTCATGTCCTAAAAAGCATTGGTGGACAACACAGTGGTGTCTGCCTGCCTCACCTGCGGGGTGGTAAAGCTTGCATTTGAAAGGATGGGAGAGTAAGAAACCCCTGTCTGGTCCGACTCCTGGGTGACAAGGACACCTCTCTCCATCTGGTGGGCAGAATCAGCATGTGGGCACAGAGGGCTGTCTCTGTCTCATTATGGTGGGCAGCATGAGGGCACATGGGTGACTCTTTCCTTCAGGCAGACCGCAGTAGCAGTAGCAGCAACAACAGCAGCAGCAGCAGCAGAGTGTGTGGGCACAGTGACCAGTGTCTCCCTCATTTAGCTTGGCAGAACCCCAGCTATCACAGGACTCCAACTTTGAACTTTCAGGGTGTACCCCAGGGTAGCCTGGAGCTATATGAGGTAGATATAATGGCAGGCAGGCACTGGTGAAGCAGGCAGAGTGGCACTTAGAGGCAGGCATCATTGGCAACCCAGAATTGTTTTAGTTATTAGTTTCTCATTGTTTCCAGTGGAAATCACTTTATAGGTCTTCCAGTTACTTAAATAGTGGTTTTATTTTGCACCTCTGGCACTTTCCCTTCTCTAAACTTGTGGACAGTGCCCCAGGGTGGCAAAAAATATCAGAGACTGCCACAGAGCAGGTGGGCACAGGACAGAGCAGACACTGGCAGGCAGTGGGCACTGGGCAGAGGAGAAGACTTGCTGTTGCCTCAAATATGACAGGACTTCAGCTTGGAGAGAGTACCCTAGGGGGGCATATTATGAGAGAGACTGGGCACAGGCACAGCAGGTACTGGTCATAGGAGACTTGCCGTTGCCCCAAGTATGACATGGCTTCATCTGGGAGAGAGTACCCTGAGGTGGCAGATTATGAAAGACTGGGAGAAGCCAGACAGGCACAGGATGGAGTAGTAGGTGCCAGGCACTGGCAGACAGTAGGCAGGCACTGAATTGGCATGCACTGAGCATAGGAGACTTGCTGTTGCCCCAAGTATGACAGCGCTTCAACTTTCACAGTGCCCTCCCTCCAGCACCCCTGATTGGGTACTGCCAAGTTGTCACACCATCAAATGAAGCCCTATGGCAGCCAGGGTTATCTGTCTGCATCGAGTGCTCCGTGATGTCTTTGTGATGCCTATTGGCCAGCGGGGATGCCAATCAGGACTCCAGTCTCCTGCTCTCCCCTCCCCTGCCCCTCTAGCTTTTTGTGACATTGTTTTACTTCTCAGACACATGTCAATCAGACTTGGAGGAAAAATGAAAATGAAATTAGCAAACAGAATTCTGTTTGCATTACGTTTCATTTCTGTTTCCCTAATAACTCAAATGAAATTGGGACATGTCATTCATGGTTTTGAAGTACTTTGTGGACAAAATCGCTCGCATTGAGCATGACTTTGACTACTATTTCAGAGGCAGTGGCTGAGCCAGAGGTTAGAAATGCCTTGTCTGGTTGTGTTTTGTGGGGTGAATTTCAATTGGTGATGCCTGCCGATGCGGCTGATGTGCTGGGGTCTGTTCGAGCCACAACTTGTGAGTTAAATACATGCCCGTCCTGGTTAGTAAGAGCTACCAGGGAGACAGTTGTGCTGGAGGGGATTATCAATGCCTCCCCACTGAGTGAGGGTGCCGGGTTGCCTCAAGGAGGCTGTGGTCCGGCCCCTCCTCAAAAAACCATCACTTGACATTGATGCCTTGGCCAATTACTGACCTGTCTCTAACCTTCCAGGTTATTGAATGGATAGTGACTCGTCAGCTCCAGGTGCATTTGGATGGCATCTGTTTTTTTAATCCCACTCAGTCTGGTTTTCGCCCGGGTTACAGTACGGAGACAGAGCTTGTGGCATTGGTTGATGATCTCCTTGTAGAATTGGACAAGGGTTGTATGACCCTTTTGGTCCTATTAGATCTTTCTGTGGCTTTCAATACCATTAACCATGAGTTGTTGGTGTCATGCCTGTGGAACCAGGCGAGGGTGGATGGAACTATTTTGCAATGGTTCCGTCCCTACCTTGCAGACAGATCACAGTAGATGATGCTTGGGGATTGTACATCGTTCTCTGGTGGCCTCCCATGTGGGTTCTATTTTGTCCCATCTCTTGTTTAACGTATCTTATTCTCTGTAAAGTACCAGGTACATCACTGGCGCTATATAATGTAAGGAGGCAGGGGCCCGGGGGCCGCAGCCGCCACCCCCCGCCAGCACCAACCCCCACAGCTAGGCTCCCTGCACCCCCAACACCCCCCGTCGCCGACCTTAGTCCCACGGACCCGCCGCCGCCGCCGGAACCCCC
>QEPC01014010.1:1803888-1823019 GCA_003113815.1 Sphenodon punctatus
TTCTTCCTGAAGCAGCGTTCTTAACCCCTGCTGCGTGTGTGTGTGTCTTTGCTAAAACTGCTTGTAAGTGAGGTTTAAGGTTGTCTGCCTGCTTTTAAACCTGGCAGAGGAGGTGTTTATAACCTGCCTAACCTAACTGAAATTGCTTGATTAAGTAATGTAATGTCCATCCAACATTAACCCTTGAAACTCCTTGCTGCTGGGTTATGCCGCCCACCGTTGCCCTGGCTCCGCCCATCATTGTCCTGGCTCTGCCCACCATTGCCCTGGCTTTGCCCACCGTTGCCCTGGCTCCGCTCACCATTGCCCACCGGCCTTACTGCCCCTCCAATCTCAAAACCCACCAGCCGCCCCTGGTAAAAACAGACGTGTGCGACAGAGTGCTTCCTGGGCCATCCCGGGGCAGAAAATCATGGGCAACATGGTCCGGGTCAGGTCAGGGCACAGCAAACTGATTTGTCTGCAGGTGGTGAGCTGTCCCGCCAGCTTCACAGCCCAGGTAGGGTCAGGAGCAGAGCAAACATGTGGGTGGCTGGGTGCGCCTGCCCCCTGCTGCCAGCACCCTACCCCCTCCATGACAGCCAGCCATGGAAGCCAATGAGGTACAGCCATGGTGGCTGCCCATGGTGACCCCTGGCCCGGGGCAGGTATGGCACACCACAACACAAGAGAGGCGTGGGTACAATCCCTGTAAAAGTACCCATTGTCATAACTGCCCATCTGCCCTTTACAAAACTGTAGAAAGCCAGCAAATGCCCAGTCAAGGTTCAGGCTGTATTCTTTCCATAGTGTAATCAGTGGGTCTGATTCCAAACCCTGCGGATGAGCATGTGTGTGCTTCCAGCATGCAACCCTATTATGGGGACTGTGGCGTGTGTGCAAACTGCGCAGAAAGTACATGGAACCCACATGCGCATGAGGTCTGGATGTGCCCATTATCTGATCCTACAGCTAATGCAGCTTTTCTCTGGCTTTCCCTGTTCCTTCGCATTATCTGTTTTATGGCAGGATTTTGCAGTCCGAGCTAAGGATTTCATTTTATCTGATTTTCTTTTTCTTTTTGGAATGTCTGTACAGAGTGGAGATGGGGAAGGGCAGGTGCTAAGAAGACTGCAATGTAGAGTATCCACAGACATTGATGAAAACATGGGAGGAGGAGAATTTGAATCTCAACTCTGTATTTCTTGGTTTTGTATAGTTTTATAGAGAAAAAGATGGAGTAGTGTAGCAACTGTAACTCGTTCTCTGAAAGGACACTTTCAGAGTTGGATGTTTTCAAAGAAAATGGATTTTAAAAAAAGTTCAAAGTATGCCTTATGAACACCCAGACCCCATCCTTCCTATGTCCTTGTTGGGGTGATGGACCATTTAGATTGGTCCACCCCTGGAAGCGATTCGATCCGATTGGTTTCCAGCATTCTCTGGGGGATTTACCTACTGACCCTAGCAGCTACTCTGCTGATGACCTGGTCACCTTGTGGAATGACATCTTGACCATGGCCATTGACACGGTTGTACCCAGGCATCTACTTCCACTGTTGCAGCAGCACAGGTTCCCCTGGTATATGGAGAACCTGAGGTAGGTGAAACAGGAGGGTAGGTAGTTAGAGCACGGGTGGTGCTCAAATTGCGCTGAAGCTGACCGTTTGTGGCATAGATCATTTTAAAACGACTACATTAAGGCTGTGATGGCAGAGAATAAAGGTTCCTTCTCTGCTATCCTAAGTCTCATCTGGCAGAGCTGTTCCGGGTGGTGAGGGACCTGATTACTCTGGACTGCCTCTGCCTGGAAATGGAGTCATCTGACACCTGCTGTGGCAATTTTTAAACTACTTTGCAGACAAAATTGCTCATATTTACTGTAACAGGGTAGAGTCCCTGTGGGCTGCTGGCCCTTTAAGAGAGGATGAGTGGGCCCAAAGCCACACCCTCTCAACAGTATAAACACAAACCACAGGAAGTGGAGAGGCAGAAGCCATCTGGATGCTGAAGAGACAACAACCATGTTGGAGAGCTGAGGCCCGATGGTGAGCCTGGAATCTGGAGATGAAAAGCCTGATTGTGAGTTGCCTGTGACCCAGCCAGGGGACTGATGCCTAGGGTTGGGACACTGGGGAGAATACCAGGTACCAGATGTACCGGTATCGGATCTTCCAGGTACCGATATACTGTTATCGGTATACAGGATTTTTAACATTGGCCGCGGTACTGGATTTTTTACATTGAGGCTATTGACTTCAATGGCAGCAATGTAAAAATCTGGTACTGTGTCCAATGTTAAAAATCTGGTATGCCGGTACAGGTAAATATTGGATTTATCGGATTAAGCCGATACACCCAAATACCGGCAATATCGGTTCTCGGGAGAACCGATATTCCCACCCCTACTGATGCCTGTCTAGACTTGTATCTAATGGACTGTAGGAGACTGGCCAGAGGTTTGCTGCCTGGCCTGCTGAGAGACTATGGTATGTCTATAAATAAAGTAAAGTGATATGCTAATTCCCAAGTTGAGTGACTGAGTTCCCTGGGGTGGATCCGGGCAAGACTTACCCTAGCAAGCCCAAAGCTTCTACATTCACCATGACTTGGGTGCTGCCATTTTATCTGCAGAATCAAAATTTGGGGTTATGGAAGCTTGGTCTTGTTCTGTTTGTTTGGATCAGGTTCAATCGGTATCACCCACCGATGTGGGGGAGGTGCTTGGAGTGACGAGGGAAACCAGTTGTGAATTAGATCCTTGCCTCTCCTGGCTGGTGAAAGCCAGTCGGGACATGTTGAGGCCATTGCTTGCAGCTGCTTGCAGGAGGGGCAGGATATAAATATATTAAATAAATAAATAAATTGCTGCGTTATCAATGCCTCCCTTCAGGAGGGTAGGGTGTTAGACACCCTTAAAGCCACAGTTGTCTGGCCCCTGCTTAAAAAGCCATATTTGCTGGACACTGACTCCCCAGCCAGCTATCGGTCTCTCTCTAACCTTTCCTTTTTGGGGAAGGCTATTGAACAGGTGGTTGCCCAACAGCTCCAGGCTCATCACGATGTTGTTGGATTCCTGGACCCATTTCATTGGGCTTTCATTCTGGGTATGGCATGGAAACTGCACTAACGCCTTGGTCAATGACCTGTACCTTGAGAATGACAAGGGGAATTCTACCTTGTTGAACTTATTAGATCTTTTGGCAGCCTGGTGATAGGAAATTGCTCATTGTCCTCTCAAGACCGCCTCTGTGGGGTTCTGTAAGGTTCTACTCTTTCTCCCCTCCTGTTCAATGTGTATATGAGGCTGCTGGGTGAGATAAAGTGTCATCAGTATGCTGATGACACCCAGGTCTACCTCGCTTTTTCATCCACCCCAGGTCCTTCAGTCTTGGTGCTTACCTGATGCCTGGCTGCTGTCAGGGACAGGATGAGGGTGATCCAAGTGAAGCTGAATCCAGACAAGACCATGGTGATGATGGTTGGTCAGCCTTGTGACCTGGAAGGGATTGGGACACCTGTTATTGATGGTGTCCGGCCCCCTCTGGTCAATCAGGTTTGCAGTCTTGTAGTGCTTCTGGATCCCTTGTACCTGGATTGTCGGCTTGCGGCAGTGGCCATGAGCGCTTTACAACAATTCCATGGCAAGAAGGTCACAGCCTTTTCTTTTCTGATTCGGATCTGGCCACTGTCATCCATGCTTTTATCACCTTGAGGCTAGATTATTGCAATGCACTCCACATGGGGCTGCCCTTGATGACAGTTCAGAAGCTGCAGCTGGTGTGGAATGAAACGGCTCACTTCCTTTCAGGGGTGGGATGTTGGGAGCACATTATACTTGTGCCTTTCCTTCCATGCCCCATTCCAGCCCCTGTGATTGACTGGGAGCACCTCCTTGTGGGTACCATCGTTTAACCTTGTTCATACAAAAAGAACTCACAGGAAGGCCTTCTCAGTTGCTGCCCCATTGCTATGGAACTCCCTTCCCCCAGAGGTCCATTTGAGCCTGGGCCTTGGCCAAATATCAAGATTAAGTTTCAGCCCTACTCATGTTCAGTTCACTGAGTTTTCCTGGGAGAAATGGGGATGTATAGATTTCCAGGTGCTAATATGATCCTTACTGCTCTGACCATAGGTCCCTGCTATCTGAACAAAGAGGGCAGAAGTAGCAGCAGAAACCAGCTGAGCACAGTCCCCTTTTGTACCATCCTCAGTGTACCGTGGCTCAGAGATATTTTATGACAGTGGGAATAGCAGACCAGGAGGCTTGAGTGATAGCGAGTGCTGACATGGGGAACAGGTTCCTGTGAGGTGGTAGAATGTAGGTCATTTTGGAGAAGTGTTTCCAAAAGGAGAAAGCAAATAGAAGAAGCAAAAATGGGGCTATATCTATTTTTAGACTACTGGTGAGGCAGTGGCTGCTAGTTGTGCCCAGAAGACTTTGCTTAAGAAATCCAGGAAAGATAAGGTTCCGCTTAAACCAAGTTAATTAACTTAAGAAAAAATAATAATTTTTTTTAAAAAAAAGTAATCTCACTCTGGAGACAGCCTTTTGTCATCGCTGTACAGAGCTGAAAAGGTCGGCGGGTAGCACCGAGTCTGTGAAATCTCCAGTGAAAATAAAGTGGCACACTGTTAAACATGGCTATTAAACTGTTTTCTTGGGAGTTGTTTTTGATTCATGTGGAATAGATTAAAAGTCTGTTTCTAATCCCACAAGATTTCCCATGGAGTATAATTATACATGAAACAGAATAAGAAATGTGGGCCAACAATTACTTTAATTAGACTGTGGTTACTGAAGCTGTCAGCGTGCCTAACCCCACAAAGAACTAAGAGGGAAGAGCTGGATAATGGAGTTGTTGATAAATGTTTGTGCTGCAGAGGAATTAATTATCTGTGTAAATAAATAATTGGACTGGAGAAACTGCAATGAATGGATGGGGCTTTGCCCTTCAACACTGAAGGCATAAGGACTGTCCAGTGGCCCTGCTTGTTTCCATAAGTCCCCAAAGATCAAACTCCTTTGAACTTTCCATCCCCTTGAGTCTGAGCCTCAGAGAGTGAAAGCTCAACTCACCAGGAAAAATGAACTCAGCATTGATACCACGTGTGACCTCCTATTCCCCTTCCAACCACTGCCCTTCATGGTGCTGATGCAAGAAGATGGAGTCAGATTTGCTGGATTTGCTTGCTTTGATTCAGATTTGCCAATAATAACCCCTGTTTGGTTTCAGCTTTGTTGATATTTTGGTGTGGTTATTAAGTTGTTTGATTATTCGAATATTTTGGCATTTTTTGCAGTATTGTGTATACATAGTAGCCACCGTGAAGTAACTGAAATAACAAAATAACTGAGCAACTAAATAACAAATAAATGTTTTTCATTTGGGATGAAGCAGATCCAAAGTGCTATTCACATCCTGCCTTGTTACCAAAACAAATACCTGTTTTGGATATTTTGGTTTGGGTACTTAGGTACCTAGGGGGCATTACTTGGGTCTGTCAGAGCCACCTGTTGTGAATTAGATCCATGCCCACCCTGGCTGGGTAAGGCCTGCCAGGAGATGTTAGGGCCGTTGCTTGCCAGGATAGTCAGTGCCTCCTTTAGGGAGAACAGGGTGCCGGGCCGCCTCTCCTGTTAAATGTATATATGCAGCCATTGGGCAAGGTCATGGGCAGGTTTAGCGTACATTGTCATCAGTATGCCAATGATACACAACTTTACCTCTCGTTTTCTGCAGACCCAGACCTGGCAGTCTCGGTGCTTACCTGGGGTTTGACGGCTGTGGGGGAGTGGATGAGGGTGAGCTGTCTGAAGCTGAATCCTGGCAAGATGGAGGTGATGCTGGTGGGTAGGGTCAAGGGTGTGGTGGCCCCTGTCACTGATGGGGTCTGCCATCCTCTGGCCACTCAGGTCCGTAGCCTAGGGGTGCTTCTTGACTCGCAGCTCTGCCTGGATGTCCAGGTGGTGGCTGTGGCAAAGAGTGACATTCGCCAGTTACATCTAGTGTGTGTGTGTGCAGGACGTGGGGAGATCGCTGTTGCCCGATCAGGAGTGGGGTGAGCTGCTGCTCCGGGAGGGCCCGTGTGCATTTCAGCAATACCACTGGGGCTGAAGTAACTTTATCATAAGCGGGTGAGTTTGGCCTGCCCGCACCTGCAACTTGTCAGCAGGATTACTCTTCTACTGCCTGAGATGCAAGGTGATTTGAGTTGCAGGGCATGGAGGGCTTGAGCGGGACGCTAAAAGTGAGTTGTGGCCTGCGGCCACATCGTGCATGCGTGCCAGTGGGCAGCACACCTAAGGGCTGCGCATACAAGGACGCGGCCTTTTGCACACGGCCTTAGGCGTTGGCCTGGTGAGGGCTGGAGTTGATTGTGGCCCACTTTTTTGGTGTATGTCAAACCTGGCTCGGTGCCTGCCTCTTGCCCTAAAGCAGACACTCCCTGCAATTTATTACCTAGGGGTGCCCGTTCCTAAGTGAGACCTTACTGCTTTCCTAGAGGTCTAGTGGGGGGTGAGTGGGGTCTACCTACCTTACGTGGTTTCCCCCTTACATCTCATTATGTCGGCATTAAAGCGGCCATGGGTTAATGCGATTTTGATTTCTCCTTCTCTGTCATGAGATCCTAAGCAGTGAAAGATTGATAGTTTTTTTGTGTCAGCCAAAAATAACCCACTGACTCCAGATTCCTTATATTACAGTGTTCCAGTGATGAATAGCTACGCCCCCTTGGTGGAATTCCCCTGTTGTGACAATGTTAAATAGATTTCTCAACTGTCTTTTATCTCTGATGCTCCCCTTGAGGGAATTTGCAATTCTTCTATCCATTTATTGGGTATACAGGACTGTGATCAGCTGAAATCCTCTACTTATTTGGCACAGCATGTCTTGTTAACTGCTAAGTTAACATTATCTATTCCAGTAATCTAATGCTATGTCTTCTGAGATTAGATCATTAAGTTCACTAGTGCAATTGATGCTCCCTCGTGGAGAACAAGAGGTGATTGTTGCACCCACGCCTGCACTTTGGGAGCAGCTGAAAGACAGAATTCCACCTCAGCCAGAATTGATTGATCCACAGCCTTCCCCCGTAGGAAATGCACCGCCTCAGGGAGCTGGGTCAGTTAATCTTACGAACTTCAAACCTCTTCCATTGAATGTAATATTTACAATACTCCCTCTGCCTTCTGGCCACTTACTTTTTTGGAATACAGAACTGGATGTTGCTGAACATCTGCAAATGTTGTTGGGGGAAACGGTGACTCAGCGCGATATAATTTCTATAAAGAATTTATGTATATGTAGGGAGCATTGGGTAATTAATGTATTATTTAATAACCAATTAGTGGTGTCCACCATTTTCCAAAAGGCTGAGAGTTTGCGTTCAAGGAATGTCTTTGTATCTAAAGCTCATCAGGGGGGAAATTTCCCCCCTGTTACAAAGAATGGTTGCCAACTTAAAGCCCCTTGCCTGTCTGTAAATAAGGAAGGTTGTGAATCAAGGCAGGCTTTGTTTATTGGCCCTATATGTAGTGAGGGGAAAACAAAAAAAAGGCTCTCTATTGAGTTTAGTAACTTTCTAGATCTGACTAATATAGATATGGAGACTGAATGCCAGTATGGGCGAGGGGAATTGCCCCCTCCCCCTGTGAGAAAGGCACGTATTACTAAATCGCAAAGTTCAATAGACGTTTCTACTCAGAATGCTCTTTTATCCCAGATGGCTGTATTACAGCAACAACTGGGTCACTTAAAATATTGCCCAAAACATAGTCTCCCTAGAGCTCAGGTTTCATCTGTTTTAAAGCATTTAGCTTAACCAGGCTCTCCTCAGTCATGAGCCTCTCTAACAGTCTCCACCTCTGGCTGCAGTACTGCCCAGGACCCAGGTCAGTTTGATCCAGGGAGAACAGACATCTTACTTACATCAGTATTACCAAACACCTTAGATTCCCCTGGTCATGGGAGGGCCCTGGCCTCTGAATATCGTTGCACCAACACCTTTGAGACCTCAGGAGAGACAGTTATTCTGAATAAGTTTTGGATTTCTGGCTCTACTGGTCATTCCTCAAGGAGGGGGGATTTGCTCCCCCCTGGCGGAGCCCTGGACACTAATGCTTGCTCCAGAATTTCTAATACGAGGGCTATGCCTGATAAGGGAAGGTTCGGCCCCCTCTTGAGGTCCTCTTCTTTTGACTGCTTGCAGCTTAATGTAAGTAAAGTTCAGCCAGACTTAGTTTGGACTGAGCTTATTGTCTCTCCTAGACTGGTAGCGTGTTCTCAGGGTGGGGTTTCAGATATTCCCAGCCAGTTTAAAAAATGTAACCAATCTTTAATATATGTCTCTCCCCTAGAGGAAAGAAGTAACCCTGAGGTTACTATACTTGATAAATTTGATGCTCCCACAATTATTTCAACTTAGATAGGCTGGATATTAGTTGAATGGGAAAAGGGTACACCTGACTATTTAAAGATCTTAAGTTGGAACATTTCAGGTTGGAAACAATGGATGCTGGACCCAGATTTTAAGTCAGTGGTTGGTAGTTATGACATCCTCCTTCTCCAAGAAACCTGGGCGGAAGGGAAACTTTCCTATCAAGGATTTGACACCTACTGTCTGAATGCTATTTCTTTTCATGAAAGGGGTAGGTTAAGTGAGGGTCTAGCCCTATTAATGAAGCACTCCCTGCAAGCTAAGGCTATACTTATGAGATCGATTAAATCTATTTTTGCCTTATGGTATTGCCCCTTCCATCGGGATGGAGAGCTTTTGATAGGCATTATATATATCCCTCCATCTGTATCTCTATATTATACGGCGGATATCTGGTCTTCTGCCACTAAAATGCTGCAGGAAGCCTGTGCTAGTTTCCCGGGAGCAAGGTTAGTTGTGGGGGGAGATATGAATACCCGGCTAGGGAGCCTTGCAGCTGAATTTGAGTTATTGGACTTGGATGAGACAATAATCACTCCGTTTAATAACATTCGTACATCTATGGATGTGATGAGGGGTCCCAGAGCACCCCAACTGACTCAATTCCTGAATGAGTTAGACCTGGTTGTTTTAAATGGATTACTTCCAGGGGATCTTGAGAGGCATTTCACCTATCATTCTTCCTTGGGCTCCAGTGTTATTGATTATCCTTTAGTTTCATCCAGCCTTTTGTTCAATGCTGTGGAGCTTAGGTTTCTTTCGGTAATAGAAACCGAACAATATTCCCTTAGCTTGGTTGATGTGCTTTTTGCACACCCTCTAATCAGATACCCCTAACACCAACCCCAGAACCACCGTAAAACCCCCCAACTAAGGTTCAGACAGTGTGGCCCTCGTCCCTCGCTGGCACCTAAGGCTGTGTGCACAAGGGCGCGCCCTTGCACGCGCAGCCCTTAGGCGGCCTGCCCCGTCACGTGCCTTCGGTGCCACCGGACTCCACTCAAGCTTTTAAAGGTCCTGCCGGGGTGTCCCTGCCAGGCACGCAGGCACACTCCAAACCACTCACCACCAGGTGTTGCAATTAGTTCAAGGGGGTGGGGGTCTCAGGTGATTCACCAAGCTCTCTCAATCCGGGACAGGGGTGGATGACAATCCCTCTGACTCCCTCAGGTTGCACACAGTGTCGCAGGACTCCGCTTAAGCTTTTAAAGGTTCCGCCAGGGCGTCCCTTCCTGGCACACAGGTGCACTCCGAACCACTCGCCACCAGTTGTTGCAATTAGTTCAAGGGGCGGGGGGCTCTCGGGTGATCCACCAAGCTCTCTCAATCCAGGACAGGGGCGGATGACAATCCCGCTGGCTCCATCAGGCTGCACATGGTGCCTCTGGACTCTGCTCAGACTTTTAAAGGTCCCACCAGGGCGTCCCCGCCCGGCATGCAGGCGCACTCCGAACCACTCACCACCAGGTGTTGCAATTAGTTCAAGGGGTGGGGGGCTTTCAGGTGATCCACCAAGCTCTCTCAATCCAGGACAGGGGCAGATGACAATCCCTTTGGCTCCCTCAGGCTGCACATGGCACCACAGGACTCTGTTCAAGCTTTTAAAGGTCCTGCCGGGGCATCCCTACCCGGCATGCAGACTCACTCCGAACCACTCGCCACCAGGTGTTGCAATTAGTTCAAGGGGCAGAAGGCTCTCGGGTGATCCANAGACTGAATGCCAGTATGGGCGAGGGGAATTGCCCCCTCCCCCTGTGAGAAAGGCACGTATTACTAAATCGCAAAGTTCAATAGACGTTTCTACTCAGAATGCTCTTTTATCCCAGATGGCTGTATTACAGCAACAACTGGGTCACTTAAAATATTGCCCAAAACATAGTCTCCCTAGAGCTCAGGTTTCATCTGATTTAAAGCATTTAGCTTAACCAGGCTCTCCTCAGTCATGAGCCTCTCTAACAGTCTCCACCTCTGGCTGCAGTACTGCCCAGGACCCAGGTCAGTTTGATCCAGGGAGAACAGACATCTTACTTACATCAGTATTACCAAACACCTTAGATTCCCCTGGTCATGGGAGGGCCCTGGCCTCTGAATATCGTTGCACCAACACCTTTGAGACCTCAGGAGAGACAGTTATTCTGAATAAGTTTTGGATTTCTGGCTCTACTGGTCATTCCTCAAGGAGGGGGGATTTGCTCCCCCCTGGCGGAGCCCTGGACACTAATGCTTGCTCCAGAATTTCTAATACGAGGGCTATGCCTGATAAGGGAAGGTTCGGCCCCCTCTTGAGGTCCTCTTCTTTTGACTGCTTGCAGCTTAATGTAAGTAAAGTTCAGCCAGACTTAGTTTGGACTGAGCTTATTGTCTCTCCTAGACTGGTAGCGTGTTCTCAGGGTGGGGTTTCAGATATTCCCAGCCAGTTTAAAAAATGTAACCAATCTTTAATATATGTCTCTCCCCTAGAGGAAAGAAGTAACCCTGAGGTTACTATACTTGATAAATTTGATGCTCCCACAATTATTTCAACTTAGATAGGCTGGATATTAGTTGAATGGGAAAAGGGTACACCTGACTATTTAAAGATCTTAAGTTGGAACATTTCAGGTTGGAAACAATGGATGCTGGACCCAGATTTTAAGTCAGTGGTTGGTAGTTATGACATCCTCCTTCTCCAAGAAACCTGGGCGGAAGGGAAACTTTCCTATCAAGGATTTGACACCTACTGTCTGAATGCTATTTCTTTTCATGAAAGGGGTAGGTTAAGAGAGGGTCTAGCCCTATTAATGAAGCACTCCCTGCAAGCTAAGGCTATACTTATGAGATCGATTAAATCTATTTTTGCCTTATGGTATTGCCCCTTCCATCGGGATGGAGAGCTTTTGATAGGCATTATATATATCCCTCCATCTGTATCTCTATATTATACGGCGGATATCTGGTCTTCTGCCACTAAAATGCTGCAGGAAGCCTGTGCTAGTTTCCCGGGAGCAAGGTTAGTTGTGGGGGGAGATATGAATACCCGGCTAGGGAGCCTTGCAGCTGAATTTGAGTTATTGGACTTGGATGAGACAATAATCACTCCGTTTAATAACATTCGTACATCTATGGATGTGATGAGGGGTCCCAGAGCACCCCAACTGACTCAATTCCTGAATGAGTTAGACCTGGTTGTTTTAAATGGATTACTTCCAGGGGATCTTGAGAGGCATTTCACCTATCATTCTTCCTTGGGCTCCAGTGTTATTGATTATCCTTTAGTTTCATCCAGCCTTTTGTTCAATGCTGTGGAGCTTAGGTTTCTTTCGGTAATAGAAACCGAACAATATTCCCTTAGCTTGGTTGATGTGCTTTTTGCACACCCTCTAATCAGATACCCCTAACACCAACCCCAGAACCACCGTAAAACCCCCCAACTAAGGTTCAGACAGTGTGGCCCTCGTCCCTCGCTGGCACCTAAGGCTGTGTGCACAAGGGCGCGCCCTTGCACGCGCAGCCCTTAGGCGGCCTGCCCCGTCACGTGCCTTCGGTGCCACCGGACTCCACTCAAGCTTTTAAAGGTCCTGCCGGGGTGTCCCTGCCAGGCACGCAGGCACACTCCAAACCACTCACCACCAGGTGTTGCAATTAGTTCAAGGGGGTGGGGGTCTCAGGTGATTCACCAAGCTCTCTCAATCCGGGACAGGGGTGGATGACAATCCCTCTGACTCCCTCAGGTTGCACACAGTGTCGCAGGACTCCGCTTAAGCTTTTAAAGGTTCCGCCAGGGCGTCCCTTCCTGGCACACAGGTGCACTCCGAACCACTCGCCACCAGTTGTTGCAATTAGTTCAAGGGGCGGGGGGCTCTCGGGTGATCCACCAAGCTCTCTCAATCCAGGACAGGGGCGGATGACAATCCCGCTGGCTCCATCAGGCTGCACATGGTGCCTCTGGACTCTGCTCAGACTTTTAAAGGTCCCACCAGGGCGTCCCCGCCCGGCATGCAGGCGCACTCCGAACCACTCACCACCAGGTGTTGCAATTAGTTCAAGGGGTGGGGGGCTTTCAGGTGATCCACCAAGCTCTCTCAATCCAGGACAGGGGCAGATGACAATCCCTTTGGCTCCCTCAGGCTGCACATGGCACCACAGGACTCTGTTCAAGCTTTTAAAGGTCCTGCCGGGGCATCCCTACCCGGCATGCAGACTCACTCCGAACCACTCGCCACCAGGTGTTGCAATTAGTTCAAGGGGCAGAAGGCTCTCGGGTGATCCACCAAGCTCTCTCAATTCGGGACAGGGGCAGATGACAATCCCGCTGACTCCCTTTGCCCCCCCCTTTGCCCAGTGTGCCTTGTGTGTGGTCCGGTCCCGCGTGTTGTCCCTTCCCTTCCAGTCCTGTGTGTGTGTGTGTGTGTGCCTGGGCGTGTGCTTGTGCTGTGTGTTCTGCTGTGCCCCTGTTGTCTGTGTGCCTGTTGTGTGTGGTACCCGGGCGGCTCTTTTCCCTCCTCCCCCCTCCCTTCCCATTTCCCTGGTGTGGGTGTTCCCTTTTGTGCCTTGTGGCTTCGTTTGCCCTCGGGTGGCCATGTCTGTGTCCCACCCCTTCCCGGTGGCTTGTGGGTGTTTTGACCATGCCCGGGGATCGGTGTAACGTCTGTTGTGCTGCCTCGGTCCATGATCCATAGGCCCTATTCCCTGCCATGGTCCCGGTCCTGTAATGTCTGTTTGGGGCTTTTTTTGACCACGGGTGTGGTGGTTGTTTCATTCACCCCCACCAGGGATTCACTGTGGTGAATCGGGCTGGCATAACGTCTGAAAATATCCTATGTCCCTAGCCAGGTCCCCTCCCAAGGGACTCGACTTACTAAATGGCTCTACGTGGGTAAAATACCCATGCTCCTGGGTCTGAACACTAGCGATCTCTTATAAGTAGACTGGGGGAATTGCCTGAGGATAGCACTGGAGAAGGGAGGCACGCTTCTTGTAAGGTAGCTGTCAATGGCCCGGGGGAATCCCTCTGCCCCTTGGTCCTTGCAATAACCCAGGCAGCAGGCACAAAGTCGTCAAGGACCCTTTGCCTAACTGGTGGCTTGCATGCCTCCCTCCTCACACCAATATGTTTCCTTGTCATCATACCCCCAACCTTGAGAAACACCCTCTAACCAGATACTCCTAACAACACCCCCAGAATCCCCCAACTAGGGTTCAGACAATGTGACCCTTGTCCCTCGCCGGCGCCTAAGGCCGTGCACCTAAGGGCGCACCCTTGTGCGTGCAGCCCTTAGGCGTGCTACCCCGCCACGTGCCTCCAGCACCGCCGGACTCCACACAAGCTTTTAAAGGTCCTGCCGGGGCGTCCCTAGCCAGCCCGCAGGCACAATCCAAACCACTTGCCACCAGGTGTTGCAATTAGTTCAAGGGGCCAGGGGCTCTCAGGTGATCCACCAAGCTCTCTCAATCCAGGACAGGGGCGGATGACAATCCCTTTGGGTCCCTCAGGCTGCACACGGTGCCGCTGGACTCTGCTCAAGCTTTTAAAGGTCCCGCTGGGGTGTCCCTGCCCGGCATGCAGGCGCACTCTGAACCACTCACCACCAGGTGTTGCAATTAGTTCAAGGGGCAGAAGGCTCTCGGGTGATCCACCAAGCTCTCTCAATTCGGGACAGGGGTGGATGACAATCCCCCTGACTCCCTCAGGGTTGCTGCTGCTTCTGGGGATCCCCGCTCTCTCCCACTGGGTGATGTCTGTCTCTGCTCCCTCGCTGCCACCTCAGCCTCCCCCAGGCTCGCTTTGCTGCTGCCTCTGCCTATGTCACCTGCCCCTAAGTCCAGCCCTGAGTACCTCAATGGATGTCAAAATCTAACTCCTCCAAAAGCACATCTTTATAGAAACCTTGTTGGAAAACTGCTGCAAACCACGGGAACCAAGTCCTGCTAGTGCCTGCAGCTGCAGCAGCATCCTCACTTGCTTCCCCCTCCCACCTTCGCTACTATAGCTACAGGGAGCCAAGGCAACCAGATCTCATGATAACTCCTCCTTCACTCCTTTGCTCTTGTGAGCAACATAGGCCACTTTCACTGGTCAAATGTCAACAGCATTTTGGGTGACTGTTTGCTATACCCCAAACCTTTCCTCTACTTAAGCCTTTGGACTTGCACCCAATCAGTAGATTTCAGGAATGGCAACCTGTTTTTCCCCACGGACCTTCTCGAACTCATAGCCAGTATAAAGCGTGGTAAAGCCGCTGGGCTTGATTTCATTCTGCCAGAATTGTTGAAACACGAGACCACTTTATTGGCCCTTTTATTTATGACAATCAATTCAGGGAGTATAATCCCCAAATCTTGGTTTAAGAGCCTGAGGGTTCCTATCTTCAAAAAGGGGGACCAATGACCCTTCTAACTATAGGCCTATCAGTCTTCTTTTTGTGGTAGGGAAACTTTATGCAAGATACTTCTTGGGCAAACTTCAGTCCTGACTGGACGAAAACAATATTATTTTCCCTGAGCAAGCCGGCATTAGGCCTGGGCAGTCCATGGTGGACCATGTCAACATCTTACAGCACCTAATAACAAACTATGCTCTGACTCACCCAAAGAACCCAGTTTTTTGTTGTTTTGTTGACCTCAGGGCTGCCTTTGATACTATCGACAGGGAACGTTTATGGTTAAAACTTAGTAGGTTCTCTATCGACGGCCGTTTGTTATACCTACTTATTAAACTGCATCAAGGAAACTTGCTCCATGTGTGCCCTGATTTGAATCAACCTTACACTAGAGATATCCCCCTTGAAAGGGGGGTACATCAAGGCTGCATTGTAGCCCCAAGTTTATTTCATTTCTATATTAATGATTTGGTATCATTTATGAACGAGGGGGATTTGCATGCTCCTAGGATTGGCACTTGGAGGCTTCCTATTCTACTGTATGCTGATGATACAGTTTTATTATCACTGACTCAAGTTGACCTCCATCGGAGCATCCAAAGATTCGCACTGTACAGCAAGCAAGAAAATTTGGTTATTAATTATAATAAAACCAAGGTCTTGGTGATAGGACAAAATCGCAAACAGCACAGATGGCAGATGGATAATGTTACTATAGAGCATGTTCGAACTTTCAGGTATTTAGGAGTAGTCTTTTCAGCTTCAGGAGGATGGACCTCTCATTATGAAGCCGTCAGATTTCAGGATTGGAATGCTGCGACTGCAATAATTAGTTTTTTTCATATGCAGGGTGGTAAAGTGGTGGGTCCTGCATTGAAACTCTTTAGCACAAAGGTGGTCCCTCAAATGCTATATGCAGTAGCTGTTTGGGGCCTCCTGGTAATGGACAGGCTTGAAGGAATTCAAAATCTTTTCCTATGTGACATCCTGGGAGTCCCACAATGTGGTCCTAAGGTGGTCCTAAGAGCTGAGGTTGCAATGAAACCTAAAAGGACCTTAGTGCTATTGGCTATATTCTTGCCCCCACGCTTTATCATGCGGCGTTCCGCAGGGTTCCATTCTGTCTCCATTATTATTTAATGTATGCAGTCCTTGGGGGAGGTCGTCAGAGGGTTCAGGGTGTGATGTCACCAATATGCTGATGACACTCAGCTGTACCTCTCTTTTTCAACTGATCCAGACCCTGCTGTCTTGTTGCTATCCCAGTGTTTGGAGGCCGTGGCGGAATGGATGTGGCAGAGCAGACTGAAGCTCAACCCCAATAAGATGGAGGTGATGTTGGTGGGGAGAGCGAGGGAGGTAGTGGCCCCTCTAATTAGGGGGGTTTTGCCCTCCTATAGCTCAGCAGGTCCGGAGTCTGGGGATGATATTGGATGCGAATCTCTGCCTGGAGCAGCAGGTGGAGGCAGTTGTGAAGGCTGATTTCCGCCAGTTGCATCTGATGCGGAGGCTGCGTCCATTCATCTCTGGCCCGAACCTGGCCTCCCTCATCCATGCCTTCGTCACCTCGAGGCTGGACTACTGCAACATGCTCTACGTGGGGCTTCCCTTGTTCCTGGTTTGGAGGCTTCAGCTAGTGCAAAATGCGGCAGCCCAGCTCCTTTCGGGGACGGGTCATTGGGAGCACATAAGACCTGTGCTCCGGACTCTGCACTGGTTGCTGATAGCGTGCCAAGCTAGGTTCAAGGTTTTTGTGTTGATCTATAAAGCCTTTCACAGTCTGGACCCCTCGTACCTCAGGGACTGCCTCGCCCTTCGTGCCCCATAGCAGCTTCTTCGGTCAGCCGGGGGTACCTTCTTGGAGGTTCCCCACATTAAGCAGGGGGCCACAATGGAGAGGGCATTCTTGATGGCCGGGCTGCGCCTTTGGAACTCTCTCCCAGAGGAAGCTCACCTGGCCCCAAGCCTTCTGACATTCCAGCAAAGTTGTAAAACCTGGATGTTCGCCCAGGCCTTTGGGGAGGGGGGAGGGTGGGTTAGAGGGTTTTATCTCCCCTACCCTATTTATGGTTTTAATGTTTCCTGGGCCCTGTTTTAATATTTTGAATTGTTTTGATGTGTTTTAAATTGTTTTAGATGTATTTTATATATGTATGTTTATTGCTGGAAGCCGCCACGACCTGTTGTCAGGAGGGGCGGGGTAAAAATCTAGAAAATAAATAAATATAAATAAAATTTTGGCTGAAGGCAGAATTCTTTTTACCAACTTCAAACTCGGTGCCAAGAATGATTTCTGGTGTCGGTTGGTAGAGGTGGAATTACTTAAATTGAGCATACCAAGAGAAGCTCTGCCCCCGCTTGGTTATAAAGGAGCAGTGTCATTAATAAAACAGAGGATTGCTGATCAGACACTCCAGACTGAAAATAGTGCTCTGACTACTCAGAAGATAGTTCCGGGCTACACCCGTGTAAGTCCTGCCATATCCCCAGTGGGGTATTTAATTAATTGGTCATCCTGGCCCCTTAAGAGGAGATTTCTGCTAATACGTTGTAACGTATTCTCCTCGGCTTTTTTGGAGGGCAGATACTGCGGGATCCCCAAGGATGAGAGATTGTGTCCTCACTGTGAATTGGCAGTCCCTGAAATGTATCTGGGTGATTTAGCCAGCAGTCTACCTGATGGGCTACAAATTGGCCTTAAATTGCAAATACTATTAGATGATAGGGATACACCGATTTCAAGAGCGGTGGCTGCATTGTGCGCATGCATAATCCAGTGGAAACAGAATTATGTGATTCTCTCTTAATTTTGTGCTGAATATTTAACTTATGATAAGCTAAGGTTGGGAGTATTTGAATGCTAAGTTGATTTTAATACTCATTCTATGATTAACTAGGGATGCTTAAATGTTTATAAATCATGATATATGTGATTGTTCATTATAATTATGTTGTTTAATTATGGAATTTCATTTTATTTTATATTTTTCTGTATATATAAATATTGATATAGCCTGAGGGCTAACAATAAAAACTTACTACTACTTGGATTACAAGGCAGCAACCTTCCGTTCTTGTGGAGGGTCAGCCTAGCTGAAGGAGGAGTTATCATGAGATCTGGTTGCCTTGGCTCCCTGTAGCTATAGTAGCGAAGGTGGGAGGGGGAAGTAAGTGAGGATGCTGCTGCAGCTGCAGGCTCTAGCGGGACTTGGTTCCCGTGGTTTGCTGCAGTTTTCCAACAAGGTTTCTATAAAGATGTGATTTTGGAGGAGTTAGATTTTGACATCCATTGAGGTATGTCTGGACTTAGGGGCAGGTGACAGGGCTGGACTTAGGGGCAGGTGGCATAGGCACCGGGCAGAGGAAGCAGCAAAGCAAGCCCGGGGGAGGCTGAGGTGGCAGCGAGGGAGCAGAGACAGACAGCACCCGGTGGGAGAGAGTGGGGATCCCCAGCAGCAGCAGCAACCCTGAGGGAGTCAGAGGGATTGTCATCCACCCCTGTCCCAAATTGAGAGAGCTTGGTGGATCACCCGAGAGCCTTCTGCCCCTTGAACTAATTGCAACATCTGGTGGCGAGGGGTTCAGAGTGCGCCTGCATGCCGGGCAGGGACACCCTGACGGGACCTTTAAAAGCTTGAGCAGAATCCAGAGGCAAAGTGTGCAGCCTGAAGGAGCCAGAGGGATTGTCATCCACCCCTGTCCCAGATTGAGAGAGCTTGGTGCATCACCTGAGAGCCCCCTGCCCCTTGAACTAATTGCAACACCTGGTGGCGAGTGGTTCGGAGTGTGCCTGTGTGCTGGCTAGGGACACCCTGGCAGAACCTTTAAAAGCTTGCGTGGAGTCTGGCGGCGCTGGAGGCATGCGGTGGGGTAGGGCACCTAAGGGCTGCACGCGCAAGGGCGCGCCCTTGGGTGCACGGCCTTAGGCACCGGCGAGGGACGAGGGTCACACTGTCTGAACCCTAGTTGGGGGGTTCTGGGGTGTTGTTAGAAGTATCTGGTTAGAGGTTGGGGGTATGATGACAAGGAAACATATTGGTGTGAGGAGGGAGGCATGCAAGCTGCCAGTTAGGCAAAGGGTCCTTGACGACTTTGTGCCTGCTGCCCCGGTTATTGCAAAGATCAAGGGGCAGAGGGATTCCCCCAGGCTGTTGGCAGCTACCTTACAAGAAGCGTGCCTCCCTTCTCCAGTGCTATCTTCAGGCAATTTCCCCAGTCTACTTATATGGGAACCAGAAATCGCTAGTGTTCAGCCCCAGGAGCATGGGTATTTTACCCATGTAGAGCCAGTTAGTAAGCCAAGCCCCTTGGGAGGGGACCTGGCTAGGGACATAGGGTATTTTCAGACATT